>KV875230.1:598308-628951 GCA_001879505.1 Calonectria pseudoreteaudii
AGCCTGGACCTGGCCCGATTCTCGAAACAGGGGGATGTGTGAACTCTCTGACTCTCCGACCAATCCCCACCGGCCAGATCGCGACCGGGATAGGCGAGCTAGAGGTTGCAGTGCTGACTGGCGAGTTAGGGCGGTTTTCTTCAACAACGGGAGTCGGTACTTGGGCAGGGTCTCCATCCTTCGCAAGGGAATTGGGTGGTATTCAGCCCTGCGAGCGCCACTTCAGCTGAGGGGAAGCCGGGTCTCGTGCGAAGGTGCTGCTGCTGGCTATTCACGGCCATCAAAAAAGTTGGGCGAGGGGGGGGGAAAAAATTCGCAAAGCGCGACCAAGGCGATCTCGGCCATCTGCTGATCGCAGCGGGCTTCTGGCGATCCATCTGCGCATGTGCGCACATGCTCCGTCCGTCGATGACTACGTTCCATCAAGCGTCAGAGCGGCTGAGGTGATGATCCCAGTAACCCAACCGAGCAAGGCCACTATGTAGCACCCACGTTCGCTCTAAAAACCGCCTGCCTGCGGATGCCGCCGAACCCAGCGGACGGGTCCCCCGTAAGAAGGCGAGGGGAAAAAAAAAGTGGGCTCCGGGTGGCGCTGCCCTGGGCTCAGGAGCTTCTCAGTGGGGTTGCCCAGCGGTCGGTCGGCCGCCTGAGAAGATACAGGTCGGAAATAGCTTGGGGCTTCCAAGACACGGCCAAGCAGGGCGATGCACCGCCGAACGTCGCAGCTACGTCACAACGCGAAAGCGATATTTCGCTGTCCTGCTTGGCAACCCTCATGGATGCCACATCACATTGCCGTCCGTCGCAAGGGGATGGAGGGGGGAGGGGCCAAGTAGCCATCAAAACAAGTGCATGACGACAGTCGAAAAAAGGAGTCTTCCCTCCGTAGCGCGCGCCTCTTGGCAAGCCAAGCAAACCAAGCAAACCCTATCCTATATTCATATCCCGTCTCAAACGCAAATGTCTCGGCACGCCAGCCAGGTGCAGTCGGGTTTGTGTCGAAACACACGCCAGTGTGCCTGGCCCTGACATGTTTTCTTGCCGCGACGTTTAGGGATGCCGAGATCCGCTTTTTGCTTACCCTCTTGCTTACAGATATGCTTACCCTGCCTACCAGAGTCCATTACAACACACATGTCCAAGGGACCGAAATAGAGCACGGTGCAACTTGCAGGGGGTTGGCGCTGGGCGGGGCTCTCAACGGCCCCGTGGGGTCACTCGCTCACTAGCGCCAGGGACGACGCCAGTGGCTATTTCGAATACGAACTTGGCTCATTTCTACAGAGTCGCTGGCGGCAGACAGATGCCCTCTCCGCGCCAAAAAGGCACAGCCTCTCGTCTATTCACATCCGATATATCGATATGTGCCTAGTGCAGCGAAACGCCAGGTCACGTTTAGCTATTTCATCATGTTTGAGCAAAAAAGAACAACGCTTCAGTTCCTGCAGCCAAGGCCACACGGAACAACGATCCCCGGTCACGGCTGACGGATACCACGGGCCTGTCCTGTTCCAATGTTGAACGAGCTAAACGCTTTTTCATCCCTCATTTCTCGTCGCCGTTTCCGGGAGATCCGTGGGCAGCGGGAGAAGCCCCTTGGTTGATGCATCTGCAGCAATTTCCTTCCAGCCAAGTCTCACGACCCATTGGTGAACCCAGGGCTCTGAAGATGAGTCTCCGTCTTCTTGGCTTTCCTTGGGCCTCTCCAAATCACTACCACCAGACCGAGCCTCTTCTTCCACCGTGACAAAAACCCGGACACCTCTCTCTTTGACACATATGTCGACAGAGCTATGGCCTTCTTTCCTCACGCCTCCAGCCTCGCCCAATTCAGGCCACAGAATCGAATCCACGACGTTGGGTGGTTCAAAGGCCTTGAGCAGACTCTGAGGGCAATTTTCCTGAAGACGGAGTCCACATTTTGGCCGAGCAGTTTCGTAGTCGCATAGCACGACCAGCTCAATCGCGTACCCGTCAATAGTGTAGTCCAAAAGGAGCCCGAGAATCCGCGGCACGGGGTGGTGCCAACTGTATGGTTTCGCTCTCAAAAATATCCGATCCGTAGCATCCCATAACGTCTGTGGGGTGGCCGATATGACCGACACCATTGGGTCGTGCGCCAGGTAGATGCCACGCTCTCGGTACCTTGATGCACGGGTTACCGGGCCTTTGGGGTCGATTAGAAGGTAAAAATCATTGTAATCGAGGACTAATTCCTCTTGGAAAATATCGGGGTGGCTTCTTGAAGTTGAGCTTGGCGTGAATGGACCAGGGAGGCTTCCCACGTTGATTCTGCAAAACGTATTTGGTCCGATTTTCCTGAGAATAAGTCCTTCCATGCGACGTTCCCCAATGGTATTTGTGCCCAGACAAATCATGTACTGGTATTTTTTCTTGTCTGGGCTGATTACCAATCGAATGGGAATGTCACCAGAGACAAGAAGGCCCTTGTTGGTTATGGAGACGGAGTCTGAATCGTCCCAGAACGGGGTTATTGAGCCGCTACCCGAGAATTCGGTAGGCGAAGTAGCAAGAACACCCTTGTATCCAACATGCCTGTCGCCAGGCTGCCGGCCCCATGCAAGTATAGTCATGTCATTGTTTCGGCGAAGGATCTCTTCCTGCAGCCTCCTGAAGGCCATCAGACCCTCCCCATACAAGAGCGGCATGTTGACTCTAAATATACCCAGCATACAGTATGCAATATCCTCTGGTCTAGTAGTCTGGCGATCAGAAACCCATGACATCCTTGTTGCAATCGAGCAATCTTGAAGTTCTCCTTCTCCAACGAGAATGTTGTGAGGAACTCCGGTATGACGACTTATCATTTCTGCATGATCCATCTTCGTTCCACGATGCACCCACTCGGCATCATAGAATATCAAAACTTTCGGTGCAATCAGCTCTTGCAGGGTCCAGCCCCGGCTCACCCATCTACAGCTGTGGAGCTGTTTCATCGAATCGTTGGGACCAAGGTCTTCCAAGTGGGCATAGCAGACCACCGACTCTTTGTACCACTGAAACATCGAGTTAATTGACTCGGTAAGCTCTGCGCTGCTGGACTTATCGATGCAGCATGTGTCTACCCATGCGAATTCTATCCCCTGCTGGCGAGCAAGCTTGCATGTCTCCAAAATCTTCGTGAAGCCCTTACTTTCCAGGTGCATACCCGAACTCATTTCCTGAAATGTGACTTCTTCTGCGCCCCATGTGTGAGATAATATTGCGTAGGGCGGTACATTTCCAAATGCAAAATCGTGCAACTCGAGAGTGGTTGTCTGTATGAGTCTCATTTCAGAAAAGTGAGCGATGAGGCAGTCCAACGAGATGCAATGTCGTGTAGATGGTGCAATATGCAGTTTCCTGCAATCTGTTGCTTTTATATTTAGCTATCCCGTGGCTGTCCTCGAATTATCTTGAAGAGAGGTTTGCTTGTGTAATTGGAAATCCCAGTGGTATCAATAAAAAAAATGAGCAGAAGCAACCCGATCTAAAAGGTCGTTTTCTCCCATCGCACAGTCGCGTGACCTAAGCGCTAACGTGATATTGCGGGGGGGGGGGGTAAATAGCGCGTTGCCAAATCTCGATGATGTATTTCTAGAACATCATCAACTGTAATAACCTACACTAACTCGGGCTCGTCGTATAATACCTTGAGCTCCCTGTAGAGCCATCTTTTATCTGCTAAAGTATATTGTATACCGGTGGCTTGAATCTCTCGATATCTTACCAAGATAGTTGTCAGCAATATTACAACCAATTCTAATACGTATGGAATACCTGTAGCTATCGGCAGCCTCAGTTTCAAGAGGGGCATCGCCCTCGTGAATGATAGCTCATTGCGTAACCATGTTGTAGTTGACGGTGGATGTGAGGGTTAATGATTTGAATAGGAGTGGTATGACGATCGTGTGTGTGTGGATGCACAAGTCTTGTAGTATGATGAATGTGTATGTTTCAATGTACACATCTTGGGCATTGTGTTGTTTTGTTATATTGGAACAACGATTGAAAGTGTATATCTACGTAGCCTGCTCCAAGGTCCCGCCCTTGTTGAGCTCCTGCTCTCACGAACAGACTGGAAACAAACCGACTTCAAAAACATATACTAGCCAAGCAAGTCAAACCTACAGACACAGTAGTCTAATCATGACATAGTTTTTCACATGTCGATTCCGATGCAATGGCTTTTGGGCTGGTTCAACGGCCCTGCCAAAAAAATTTGGGCATATTTCAGTGTGTCAACTCGAGCATGATGTAGGAAATCTGAATTCTAAGCAGAGACCCAGTATCATGATGTAAGTTTGGAGTATATCTCTGATGGTCTTGGTGATTCTAATCCGCCGCATGGTGGTTTCGTATTCAGTCATAATTATGCCATCATTACAGTGTGTTATTATGATGGCTAGGGAGTTTAATTTCAGTATTTGATAATTCGCTGGCCATTCACTCAACCAGATAGTAATTGCACAAAGGGTACAGGCATAGATAGTTTTCATCGCCCAACAAACTAATGTCAGGTTGTCATCAAGGGCGAGAAATATGCAATTTTTGTTTTTATAGATAAAATAAGAAGAACAAGAATATGAGAAAATACGAAAAAAAAAAAAAGTCCTCAATTTTTTGGATGTAATCCGTCAGGGCTTAATACACCGATTGATTAGCAGTCCCAATGGATTGTGTGCTTGTCGGTGTGGAAGAAAAACTGGATGGACCGAGAAGTCCCATGCACTTTTTTTCGACTTTCAGGTACGCTGTTCCATGATAATAAATATACTAGGCAGATCACTAGGCGAGTTTCTAACTAATAACAGAGCCACAGTAAAACCTGAAAATTTTGTCATTCTATATCTCCCTAGGCAGACATTTTTCTCCAGGCACAAGCATACCAAAACCTTCACCAAATTTGGACAACTTACCCTACAGACAAGAGTGTGACCGGCGGAATGCTACAAGATCCATAAAACAAGCAGTGAAATAAAATAAAATAAACCGAAGAAAAGCTAATGAATAACTTGCATCGAGGACTCATAGTATATTTTAGTATTAGATTAGTATCTACTTGTGCTGTTTAATCGTCTCCTCTCTTATTCCTAGGCTTCCCCCGAAATCGCGATCAGTGTGCCTTGTGCGCAGGATGCAGCTAAGCCGCCAAAAGATGAGTCTAATTTATGAGCCCAGGTCGACTCATGTGGAGTACGTTCCAGTTCGAGGAGGCTCTAGAATGAAACGAGATGAGTTAATCACTCGTATGACTCTTATCCTGAAGCCTTGTAATACTCGGCTTAATTGCGTTGACGCACAATGAGTGGGCTGGCCACCTATTGACTTTTTTGGGACACGCTTGAGAAAATCGGGGTGGTTTTGGGTGAGTCATTGTGATGTCCAGCCAATCTGGTAGCGTGTTTGTCATCAGCCGTGGTGCCCTGGTCACTGAACCAGCAGTGCAGAGCGCCGGAGCCAGCTTTGCCACAGCCGACGGCTCCACTACGCCATAGCCGCCTCACGTCCAACTTCCAAATCGCCTCTGATATCAAAAAGCGAGCATCCCTCTGCCGTTTTACTTCTTCGTCTTGGCGCACTCTTGTCTCCTTCAACCTTCATTCATCTCACTAGTCCGCCTGGAGCGTTGTCCATTTTCTGGCTCCTAGGATTTGCTTTTTATTTTTTTGCTTACGAAGACGCTATATTTCATAAAGCGCACACAATTCCGCCAAGGACGACAAATTTGCTATTGAACTCTGTAGCCCTTGCTACCATGCCTGAAGGAGGAGGATCCCAGGCCCCTGCCCAGGCACAGGGCGATTCCCAAGGCTCCAGAGGAGGGGGTTCACGAGGAGGACGACGTAGAGGCCGTGGCGGAAGAGGCCGCGGTCGTGGGAATGGTGCCCCCCGGGGCGGCAGGGATGCTACCGACTCTGGTCCTGCCAATACCTCTCAGCCAAGAGATCGGCCTAACGACGGGCCAGCACCCGAAATCCCAGCACATCCAGAATCATCCTCTGCACCCGAAAGCTCAGGTGCCTCCAGAGGTAGGCGGAATAGACGAGGTGGACGGGGCGGCCGCGGCGGTGGCCGTGGCTCAGAAACCCAACCACGAGGCTCGTTCCGGGTGGGATCACAAAGACAATTCGGTGGACGCCTAACAACGGAAACGGATGGAGCTAGCCAGGCCGACACAGAGGAACCTGCCTCATTGAGCGGAGATGCTCCCGAGTTTGTCCCAGGCCAGCCTATGGCTCAACGAAGGTAACCAATCTTGTTCCACAAACCTTCCAGTTCGATATGGAGCGTGCTAATGTGCAAGCAATGTAGTTCGCAACCACAGTCTTCGTCTCAGCAGCAAACGCAGACGTCTTCTAGATCTAGAAACCGTCGTAAACCAAAGAAGCCCAGGGCTGAATTGCCCAAGTCTACTGCTTCCGAACTATGGCAGCGGATTCAAGAAGACATTGCCAGCTTCAACTACGAATGCCGAGTTTGCACCGAGGAGGTCACTCGAGAATGCAAAGTGTGGTCTTGCACTACCTGCTGGACCGTGGTTCATCTTAATTGTGCTCAAGAATGGTATGATAGCTCCATGAAAGTGGACAGCAACTCCGGCGAGTCCAGCTGGCGTTGTCCAGGGTGCAATTCCAATTTGTCAGAGGGTCCCAGTTACTATCACTGCTGGTGTGGCAAGGAGACTAGCCCAAGTCAAACCAGCGCCTTTCTACCACCTCATTCTTGCGGGCAGACCTGTTCCAAACCCAGGTCGACTTGTCCGCACCCATGCCCTCTTCAATGCCATGCCGGCCCTTGTCCTCCTTGTGCCGTTTTGAGTCCGCCAGAGCCTTGCTATTGTGGAAAGCAGACCAATCGAAAGCCTTGCAGGGAAACCGATTACCACAACGGCTGGAGTTGTCGAGAACCCTGTGGCGATATCCTGTCTTGTGGAGAGCATGTCTGTGACCAGCCTTGTCACCCAGGCCTTTGTGGAGACTGTCGTGTCATTGTATCTGCGAAGTGCTACTGTGGAAAGGTTGAGAAGGAAATTAAATGTTCCTTGCAGGACGATGCATGTGACTCTTACGATCCAGGAAAAGAGAACTGGTTCACGGGCTCTTTCAACTGCGGAAATGCATGCGGAAGAGCCTATGACTGTGGCATTCACAAGTGCGAAACCACTTGCCATGCCCAAGATGAGCTTCCCGCTCACTGCCCCTTGGCTCCCGATGTGGTATCGCATTGTCCTTGCGGCAAAACGCCTCTTCAGGAGCTCATGGATAACCCGCGACAAACATGCGAGGATACGATACCACATTGTCAAAGACCATGTGAGAAGTTGCTTCCTTGCGGCCACCTTTGTACCTCACCGTGTCATATTGGAGACTGCGGCTCATGTGACGAGATTATGGACATCACTTGTCGTTGTGGCCGAGTCACTACTGACACTATTTGCCATCAAGGAGATATTCAACACCCACTATGCTTCAAGGTTTGCCAGGCAACGCGGAACTGCGGACGTCATCGTTGTGGAGAGCATTGCTGCACTGGAGAGAAGAAAGCACAACAAAGGATTGCCCAGCAAAAGAAGAAGCGTTCTGGGGTGGATTCTATCCCAGTTGAGGCCGAGCACATTTGCCTTCAAGTGTGTGGCAGACCTTTGAAGTGCGGTAGCCATCTTTGCGAAAAGTTGTGCCATCGGGGCCCTTGTTCTGCTTGCCCAGAAGCTGTTTGGGATGAAATCAGTTGTAGTTGTGGTCAAACCGTCCTGCAACCTCCCCAGCCTTGTGGAACTCGCCAACCTTATTGCACATCCAAGTGCCGACGACAACCCGCCTGTGGCCATCCTATCTTGGATCACCAGTGCCACCCCGACGATATAGAGTGCCCTCCATGCCCGTATTTGACCGAGAAGGTTTGTGCTTGTGGCAAGACTACCTTTTCCAACAAGCCGTGCCACCTTCAATTGGCTAGGTGTGGGGAGGTTTGTGGGCAAAAGCTCCAGTGCAGGTATGGATATCTCTCTGTTTCATTCTCAAAGATCGATGCTAATGGCTCTGCTAGACTTCATGAATGTAAGAAGCTGTGTCATCGGCCTGGCGAATGTGGTGACGCACAAGACCGCTGTGAGCAGGTGTGTGGCAAGACGAAACTGTTCTGCAACCATACGTGCCAGAATGTCTGCCACGGTCAAACTCGTATGAATCACTTGGCCCACTACAGCAACCTTTTCATTATGCTAACATTTATTCCAGCCTGCAGCGAATCTATTGCATGTCAGATGAAGATGATTGCGGCGTGCCCCTGTGGTAACCACAAGAAGGAATTCAAATGCTTGGCCAGCTCGAGTAACACCGAGCCCATCCGCCCCGAACTCAGGTGCGACGAAGAGTGTGAGCGGCTCGATCGTAACCGCAGGCTGGCTGCTGCCCTCAACATCGACCCGGCCACGCATACCAATGATCATGTTCCCTTCTCGGACAACACTCTAAAACTTTACAAGGAATTTACGTCTTGGGGAGACAAGCAGGAGAGCCAGTTCAGGGTCTTTTGTGGCAACCCCGATGAGGTCCGTTTACGATATGAGCCTATGAGAAACCAGTCGCGACAGTTCTTGCACCTGCTCGCCGAGGATTTCGGACTTGAGAGCAAGAGCGAAGACTATGACTCTCACCGTTCGGTCGTGGTTTGGAAGTCGGACCGCTTCATCTCGGCCCCGTCTAAGACACTTGCTCAATGTGTCAAGATCCGAGCTGCTCAGGCTGCTCAAGCCGCTACTGAGGCTGCCCTGAGGCCCCCTAGCCCACCGGCACCAGGCAGGGAGCCGTTCAATGGCTTTATTCTTGGATCACCCCGATTTGGTATCACGGCTGACGAGGTTCTGGTCGCCCTTGATGCGGATTTTGCGACCCTTCCATCATTCCAGTTTAGGGCTGATTTCATCACCCACGTTGAGCCCAACGATGAGGTGCTCATTAAGGCCACGGCTCAGTATGCCGCATTCCTCACCTCGACTTCTGCCGAGACAAGCTTGACGGCCCTCAAACCTCGCCTTGAGCAAACGATCCGTCGCGATAAGATCGCTGAGAGCATCTTGCTCTGCCATGTCGACGCAAGTGGCACCGTAACCCGCCGTGAAGTGCCCCGACGCCCCGGGGCGGGCGGATGGAGTGCCGTTGCTGGTCGTGCCGCCTCATCTAAGCCGGTCACCCCAGCCGAAGAGGAGGCCACCAAGGCTCCCGGACGCCGCTTCGTCGGCTTGAAAAAGAAGAAGCCTCAGGCAACCGAGCCAGGCAAGGTATGGTCCGCTCTGGATGGAGATGTGGAGTGCTAGGAAAGGAGCATGTATCTTCTTTGGTGCCACAAATAGTAATAACAAACGCCAAGCTGCACGGTTCTGTATCGTATCCAAGATTGAAACCCCCCCCCTCCCCTCCCTGTTGTGTAACTCCACGTCATGCGCGCATAGACCAATTCTGCGTACCAACAAGGGGAAAGAGAGGACGATTTAGTACGAGCACTTTATTTGCTGCCTTCTGCATTGATGTCAAATATGATAGATAGAGCATGCTCTAGGAAGCCGGTCCCGGTATCACGTCCCGGGCCGACCATGCATATTGATTCACAATTAACAGACATGCACGCACGCACGTACACAGGGGGAGGGAAGGGAAGGATGAATGTGGGAATCGCTAGGCGCAATGGCATGCAACAATGTGGGCGGCATTGTTTGTGCGGTTGGGCTACTGTGACACTGTTTGACGCACACATGTCTGGGATTGTTACACACAGTGTTTGTCCTTGCCGTGTTACAAACGGAGAAAGCTTTGGAAACACTATGCACATGAAATATTGGAAGGAAAAAAATATCTAGTACATATGAGCTTATATCTTGAATTGATCCATTCTATTCTCTGATTTTACTCTTATCATTCTTGACACAACTAACTTTCCTCTCAGTGCAGGAATATTGCAAAGGTGAAAAATAAGATAAAAAAAAAACATAAAATACCCACTTTATTTGATCTGAGAGGCACTTCCAAACTTTTTGGCTTGTGACTCTAGTACTAAGCCCAGACTGGAATAACTTTTATGGGGGCTTTGGACTGAGACAGGATGGCACTCTGCATGGTCTGCCAGCATCACGGGGCCCCCAACTCAGAGAGCGGCAGGCATCACATGGGGATTATACGCCACTAGGTATTTGAGAC
Organism: Calonectria pseudoreteaudii; assembly: GCA_001879505.1. Classification (NCBI taxonomy): domain Eukaryota; kingdom Fungi; phylum Ascomycota; class Sordariomycetes; order Hypocreales; family Nectriaceae; genus Calonectria; species Calonectria pseudoreteaudii. The sequence goes on from KV875230.1 coordinate 608,505, forward strand.
AACCCTACACACCAAAGCAAGACGGATTCTTCATGATCTCATCATTTTGTGTCTAAGGTTCTGTTCTATGCCCTTGTCATAGTGCGTGCGACAGGTGTTGGGCGACCAAAGCATTATGGGAGACTAGGGTATCATTAAATTCGTAGGGTGTCCAAATAGTCCTGCCAGAATCCAAGACGGCGGTACTGAAAGATGTCTATGAGCGGGTCTTGTCCTGCTTCTCGTCCGCTGTGACTTCGGCGACGAAGTCGGCCACCGCCTCGAAGTAACCCTCCTCGAGGACGCTGGAGTTGTGGTCGCCACCCGGTAGTGGCTTCCACCGCTTGATCGGCGCGGTGGAGAGTTCGTAAAGCTGGCGCATGTGTCGTGGGCTGCAGCCGAATGTTAGCCTGGCTGCCACCGTGTGAAATGGCAGGATGAGACGAAGAGGTCATTGTTGATCATCAGGAAATATTTGCTTTCAAATCCAGACCCCGAGGGGTTCATATTTTGTGGGTGATGCAAATTTGATCATCACGAGATCATGGGAAACGGGGCTTTAGAATGTGGAGAAAAAAGACTTACGGCACAATCTCGTCCTGCAAGCCGCTCAAGAATAGAGTTGGCACCTTGGTAATGGTCGGTAATAACGAGTCACTGGGCCACACCTGGTGGCATAGTAGTGTGAGGTATTTGGCTGGAGGCACAACGGATGGGATCAGTTTCCGCATCGAGAGGAATGTGTTCTCCAGGATGAGGCCAGCAATGTCTCCTCTCTCTTGGTTCTTAGCCACAAGTTTGACGCTCACGGCGCCGCCAAGGCTCTGACCGTAGACCAAAAGCTTGTGGTCTCTTGTCTCGGCGCGTTGTCGTAGGTACTCGAGCCCTGTCTGGGCGTCCATGGTCAAACCCGACTCGTCTGGCTCGCCAGTGGAGGCTCCATAACCTCTGTACTCAAGCATGAATACGTTACACCCAATGAAGTTGACAATCATGCGGGCGATAGGCAGTCGGTGGCCGATATTTCCCGCATTTCCATGGAACATCAGGATGGTGACGTTGGAGTTCTTGCCCCCGCGGGGGCCGCGAATGTAGTAGGCCGAGAGCTTCTCGCCATCGTCGGTCGGAATCACCAGTTCCTCGAAATCTTTGATGCCAAAGTCAGAAGGCTTGGGAATATCGAGGCGAGAGTTTGCAGGAATGTGGCTCGGGTAAATCAGTGCCCTAATGCAAGGGAAAGAGTGTTAGCGTTGTGTGGAGCGGGTCGCTGAGGAGACGGGGGAGCGCCGAGGCAGAGAGATGGGACGGAGCGCGGAGGAATACGGACTTTTGCTTGAAGTACAGCAGAGAGGTGAGGATGGCGGCGATGCCCTGTGTACGCATGGCGTGGTCAGCATTGATCGGAGGCGAAGCTGCATGCTTGCGGACGGGGGGATAGATGCAGTGCGAGCGTGGCACGCGGCAAATGCAGCGGGCTGTGTCCGAAGAAGCGGGCTTGGTTGACAACGTACAGTAGAGGCGAGTGCAGGCAGACGCATGTAGCCGGCGACAGAACTCAAGAGCGACACAGTCTGCTCCAGGTAACTGTTTGAAGGCGGCGGAGTCGGGGGATTTGAGGTCGACATGCTTGATGTTGATGAGCGATGTGTTTTTCCGGGCATCTATCAAGACTGGGGTGGCTGCGAGGCCGAAAGTGCGGTGACCAACACTTTCTAGCCGGCCAACCAAGACGAAACGAGTACACAACTAGGGGGAGGAGCAACGCCGTCACAGATAGACAGGTATGAGAGGTTGATTCAGGGCAACGGAAATGGCAATGGCAAGAGGCAATTGCAGCAAAGGCAGTAGTGGCAGCAGTGGCAGCAGAAGCAGGATGAAGCAAGCCAATGGCACAGGGACTGGGACGGGACCGGGTCTGGACGCAAAGCGAAGTGGTTGTTGGGTTAAGCGAGTGGATGGGTGGACGGGATGCGGTGCGGAGAAACAGCCCAGCGAGGTGGAAGAAGGACTTGGCGAATCTGGAGAGTTGAGAGAAGAAATCAGGACGTGGCGAACGGCGAGAGTGCGATACAAAAAAAAAATTAACCCGATAGTCTCCGGTCCTCTCAGTTGATGTTGTTGTTTGTTAGGACCCTGCTGCTTCTTACGGGAGCGATCCCTTTTACGGGAGCATCCTGCAGGCCGGGGACTGTCCGGCGGCTCCAAGGGTTGGTGAAGGGTGGAGAGTAGCCGGGTCAGCCGAGACGTGTAGGAGCAGTATGCTAAACAGTGCTGCACCAAGAGGTTGATGGTGCGGAGAGAAGGGCGGAGTCGACGGGGCGCAGGGAGCAGGTGCGGTCCCTTGCAGCGGCGGCGGCGACGGTGAAGGTGGTGGGAGGTGGTGGTGAGGGGAGACGGCGGCGATGATAATAACGAGAAGGAGATATGTTATGTACAATTGCGCCTGTAGCATCCAACAACCAACAACCAGTGAAAGATAAGGAAAGGAAAGGGTGGACGTTAGGTTTTGCCCGCCGGGGTTGGAAGCAGGCAGACTGAGGTTTGTGATAGTAAACTTTCAGCCGGTCATCCAATCGGCTTATATCGACCAGCGCCCTCGTCGAAGTCAAGATGTTCTATTTTTTATTTTATTTTATTTTTTTCTCTGCCCATCACTGCCTGCCATTGATGCTCGCCGAGATTCAGGAACTATGTTATGCCCGACCAAAAGACAGTGGCAGTAGCGCCGGTTTGGTGGGGCACCACCCTAATGACATGGAGATGAGGGTACATGGGTGACGTGCATGACAGGTATAGTCTCTCAACAAATTTGCCTGAGATACATTGTTCACAACCAACTTGGAGTACTCAAGCCGCCACGCTTGCGATTAGAAACATCAAGACGTCAGAAAACAAAACGGCTTTCATGCCTCATCACGTGTGGGAACAAGGACGGGCTATTCTTGTACGACGATCCCTATGCGCTTATTTGGCCTCGACCGGGCAGAGACATGAAAAAGAAAGCAGCGGCTCAGCTTGGCACTGTATTGGCGACTGGAAAAAGCAGTCTGGAACAAAGCAGATAGGGGGAAATTGGGTCAGAAGTAAAATAAAACACTTTGGTATCATGTGAGAGCTTATGCATTGCCAGCTCACACGCTCTGGCACTCAAAGCAGAAGCTTGCAGTCTGACTAGCGCATTGCCTATTCGCAGGCGAGCCATGGCCGAGGGGGAAACTAAGCCGAGCGCAAGCATGGCCATGATGTCGGTGGAAATGAAACAAAACGCCTAGGGCTGATTTTGGCGTAGGTTTACCTCGTAGCGAGAATCCTTGGCGGCCTTCGCACGATGGCCCCAATAAACAAATCTGTCGCCTCATGCCAGTCCACATCTCAGCGCTCGCCATGATGGGCCAATTTCTGCCCAAAATCTGGCTATCGGACTCAGAAAGCCACGTGCGATAGATAGACCGAATCGTACATCACCCTGCCCCCTTGATTAAGCCGATTGAGGCAGATTGATTGCACGATGGGCCGCGACCTAGCCAGTTCGCCGTCGCGGCGAACAGACCAGCTGCATAAAGCCATTCGCTACCAGCTTGTGCTTCTATTTTGATTCTATCACCCTTCCTGACGGGACGTGGCCGCCGCCATAGGGACCTGCGGGGAAGACAAGAATAGTCCAGGCGCAAACTCTAGCAGCCTACCACAAGCCCATGACCTTGGGAGGCCGGCTTGTGAGACCAAGATGTCCACTCTAACTGAGATGTGGCTATTTGCGAGACAAGACGCTGCCCTCGCCTCGCAGCATGGAACACGGGCGGCTGCTGGCGGGGGCGTCCAAGACAGTGCTTCAGGTCCCTGGGGGCTGACGAGTGTGTGTCAACTCATGCGCAGGGAAGAGCAGGGGATGGGCGCATCTGGCCAGAATGTGATTTGTATCTGCTGGGTGCGGCATCGAACTGTGCCCTGTAAATGTAGGGGTTTCCCAAATGGCATGCAGAATACTTCCCGTGTGTCTGAGATTTTTTTTTTTGGTCCATATCCAGCCTCCGTCCTCGGCTGTTCCACCCTACTGCCCCTCCAAAGTGGGAGGAGGGGCTTGCAACTGCGTTCCAATCCCGTATCACATCATGACGAGCGTCTTAGCTGAGCGTTCCCCAAACCAAACCAAACCAAACCAAACCAAGGCCCATGCATTTTTTGAGGCCCAGGGATAGCCCCTGAAACGTCACTCTCACACTGCTTCCGAACCCACTGTCCGGCGTCATGTCGTTTGTGCCCCGGCGACCCTGCACGAGGCTTGTTGGTAACGACGTCGATTCGATGATCCAAAGCGAGGCCATCCATACCGGTTCTAGGGTCAGGCTTGTAAAACAGGAAGTAGAAGAAAAAAAAAATCACACCAGTGACAAGATGTGGCCGGCTTTGCCTCCGACGACGTAGCTGATGACCGTTATCGTGGGGGAGGTGGGGTGGGTTTGCTGGCCAAAGCCGTTGACTTTGTTGATGCATTTTTTTTTCTTTTCTTTTGAGAAGTGATTGAGTCAATTGCAGTGACTAGGACACCATATGTTGCTCACAGTAGGGATGTGATCTGAGCTAAATCCATCACGGATGGTTGCAAGCGCGAGGAAGTAGCCCCTTCATCAAGATGGGTTGATGCGCGTTAAACGCGCAGGCTCAATTCGCAGAAGCGCTCATCGTTGCTTCAATCCCCTGGTTGCGGCTCGTGGTTGGTTCGATGGTACTCAATAACCCTGACAAGGTGGTTGATCGGAGATGACTTCGAAATGGCCCCCGGCGGCTACGGAGAGTGAGTGATGAGATGGAGCATCTGACAATCTGACCAGTCTCGGACCACCAAGCTTTCTGCCAAAGTTGCATGACCCCCCCTCCATTGACCTCGCCAGCAACGGGACCGGCCCCTGGGCCTAGTTTTTTTCTTTGACGTCTTCTTTTTTCTTTTTTTCTACTCTGTGTCTGCTATCGCCCCGCATTCAAACTAAGTGCATTGGAGTGGTCGAGCAACCGGGTCGGTTGTTGAGGCTAGCCCTGCAGTAGAGCCCGTAGGTTAGGCCGCCCAGGTGGGCACAAATCATGAGCCGCCATGGGGCATGGAGCTGCTGTTTGCGCCGTGACGCTGCTGCGGTGCAGGCTCTTTGGGCACCGCTGGAGCAGCGATCAGCCATTCAGCTGCGAAACATGGTCCACGACGCGCGTGTTGGTGACGCCAGAGAACCAGAGGGAGACAGCAGCAACAGCCCCCATGGTGCAGATGTCCCCGGGGATGTGCATTAATGGGGGACGGCGCCGCGGGCACGGCGAACAAGCTGCTATACCCACCCTCTGCTCCTGTTACATGTTGCATCTGGGTGTGCTCTGGCCCTGCTCTGGCCCAGGAGAAGGATATGAGACACTGCCATCGTGGTGCCTCCATCGACCCATGAGAAGGTGCTGTCCCATGTGACCCCTCCACAGCGCAGCATTGACCTATGCCCGCTGTGGTTGGCTCCCAGACCAATCGTGATCTTGTCCTGGCTGCTTCCCGATTGCGTCGCCCTGCTAGACGGACTGGTTGTGGTTGGAGTGGTGTCGCGCCGTTGCTGGGGTGGGTGTGTTGTCCAGGGCTCTTCCCGGCTGGATGTGGCGTCGCTGTAGCGGTGGGATGGGGGGGCAGATGGATCCCCCAAGACTTGTAGGAAAGCCCACTACGGCCGACCACAGCCTACCGCAGCCCATCACAATGTCCCCGATGCAGCGTCGTCGCAGCCCATCGCAGCCCATAATCAACGCTCCTGCGACGTCTGATAGGTCGGCGGCACTCCGAATCGCCCAACTAGGCGCTGTTGTTTGGTTCTTGGTGCCTTTAGGCCATGCCTTCGCTGTCCATTTGAGTTTTTTTTTCGGGTGCCGTTACACATGCTGCTGGGCTCTTAGCTTGCCGCAAGTTTCATCTGGGCACCCACAACAACGCCCAAAGCCATCATTTTCTCCCGACCAAAATTTTTTTCCTTTGCGCCCACCCACAAGCAAATCGCAATTCGAAGAGAATTAGGCGTCGTTGCTCCATCCATCCCTCTTAATCTGCTCCACGCCCTCATCCCTCCTGCTTCTCTCTTCTTTTCTTTTGCTTTCCCCCTCTTCTACCCCCCTCGTGTCCTCGTGTCCCTCTCCGACTCCCCCGCGTCATCTCTTTAATTAAAACTTACCACCACACGCCCCCCCTTCGCACCTCTCACGCTACCTGGCGCCTCCATCATCTCACTATAGCTGCTCATCTACAACTCTCCCGCAACACAACCGTGCCCGCCGCTCACTGACGGACCCTGGCCAAACCTCCCACCTGACACTGGCCCTCATCTCACTCGGCCGCCCCTCCATCTGTATCCCGCAGTCGAGTCCATTGTTTACTCCCCCTCGCTCGGCGTGTCAACTTTATCCGCATCGTCAACAACACTGCCTTTGGCCCTCCTTCTGAGACGCATTCCACCATCCCCACCACCGTCCTTGGGATCCCGCCCCTTGCATCCTACCGTGCCCTCCGTCCCAACTCGGCCCGCTAAGGAATTGTAAGAGCTTTCACTTTTCATCCTCCCCCAAGCTTCAAACGACCAACAGTTCGGCCAGGCTCTGCTCCGCCTCAGCTTTTTTCTGCACTCCGCCGCATCAGCACCATTTTCAACTTCCAGCTTCAAACGCTCGGCCGAATCGTATCAATCCGCTGTCCAGGCCCTTGCGCCGTCCACTCAAGTAGTTGCATTTCTGCAACACGCATCCAACAGCCTCGAGCTTGCTCCGTAAATACCGCGAGCCACTCAGCTCCCGCGTCCCGCCTCAGCTCTCCGCACCCAATCGCAGGCACTCCAGTGTCACTGCCGCCATCATGGTCTCCTTCTCCTGCGAGGTACGTTGCCCCATGCTCCCCCATTCCTGCTGCTGTTTTTGGCCCCTCTACCCTCCATCCCTCCCTCCGTCCCAAACATAGAAGCTCCAACGGGAGCCCACCACCATCCATGCTCACACACCCCCCCAAACATCATCGTCCACGCCTGACATCACCCACCACACCATCTTCTTGTTACGAACAGCCTTCTTTTCCAAGGGACCCCTTCCTCTCGTGCCGATCTACTGACTTGGCCCACACACTCTCCTTTCTGCTCCCTTCCATTGCTTCGTCCTTCAAATATCCAATACACCACCCCGCCGCATGGGACCAGTCTCCATCGTCTTGCATCCCACTACATACCTCGTCCTCCCTCTAACCCTCATCCTATAGGCCTGTGGTGACGTCCTCACCAAGAAGAAACTCGATCCTCATCGAAACCGTTGTCACGGTGCTACATTTACCTGCATAGATTGTATGGTGCATTTTCCCGGCTTGCAGTATCGATCACACACAGTACGTGCCATCTAGGGGATAAGGCGTCAATCACGACTCTCGTCCATCCTCACTCGCATCTGTATCCCCTCTTCTGACATCATCCAGAGCTGCATGACCGAAGATCAAAAGTACCAGGGCGCTCTATATAAGGACAAATCGAAAAAGCAAAAAGGCAACAACTACGACGCCAACAGTATCAACAATAACAACAACTTCAGCAACAACTTTGGTAACAACAACAACTTCGGCAACAACGGCAACAACAACAACAACAACAATAACAACATCACCCAGTTCCAAAACACGGACAACGACGAAACCATGGCTCACCATGCTTACGTCGAGGACTGTGGCGAAGACCGCGAATTCGAATGGGCCGACTACGAGGACCAGTCTGATGACAACGGATCTCCCTCCGAGCCTCTGCCAGAGGCCCCTACCCCTCCCCCGGCTGCTCATGAGGATCATGTCGACGTCTTTGAATTCCTTGTCGCAGCGTCTGCTGGCCAGACACCTAACGCCTCCAAATTAAACCTAGCCGACGCCGATGCCGCACAGAGCACCTCGCTAGTGCGATATGAGCCGCCAAAGTCAGAGGAGCTTCCCGACCCCGCCGCCCTTCTGGATGAAAACGATCAGTTCGTCCAATTCGCTCCTAAACCCCAGCCTCCTCCTGAGTTCGTCACCCCCGCACCCAAGCACTCGCGACGAAAGAGCCGGGAAGGCAGCGAAAAGAAGGACAAGAAGCGCAAGCGATTGCACGTCGAAGTACCCGACCAAGAGATGACGGACGCGCCGCCCATGCTGCACACAGGCCTCACTGGCGGCCTCAACCGAATGATGCGACCCATCTTCCCTCCATCTCCAGACTACTCTGGGGGAGATGCTCCTGAGGTTTCACCAGCGAGCCCGCTGAAGAAGACCAAACACTCGAAGCATTCAAAGCACTCGAAGCATTCCAAGAACGGCCAGGTCACCAACAGCATCTTCGGCATGCTGGCAACATCCAAGGCCAAGAGCAAGGTTAAGAGCAAGAGCAGCAGCAAGAGCAGCAGCAAGAGCAAGTCCAAGACTTCCTCTTCGTCCTCTAAGAAGCATTCCAGCAAGGAGAAGAAGGCTCCCCAGCTGATTGAGTACCGTCCGCAGTCCAAGGACGGAAAGGAGTCAACCGAAGAGAACCAGGTGATTCTCTTCAAGCCCCGCGCCGATGTGTTCCTGGGCTTTGTCAACAAGGGACCCGAGAGCGAAAAGGGCTGCAGCATGAACAAGGTCTTGAAGCGTTTCCACAGAGAACGCCAAGCCAGTGGTAGTGAACTGAACAAGGGAGGGGAGGAAAAGGAACTCTGGCGATCACTTCGACTTCGCCAGAACGACCGTGGCGAGGTTGTCTTGTTTTCAGTCGAATAATCTGTACAACAGAATACCCCGAAGGAGAAAACAACAGTGGGCAACTCAGGGCAACAACGGAACGGATATTATTAAAAAGGACAAAGGAGTTTTTAGGGGTCGATGCTTTGGATGTCAACATTTCACGATACCTTGATGGACATGTCTTGATTCTGTACGAGTTAATTCGGGACGGATGGATAGAATGGGTCTCCGGCTGGCGCGTCGCTTTTGCCGGATTGCGAGGTTTGATCCCGTAGGGAGACCTGCGCAGGTAATATGGTGTGTATGAAAGGAGCAGAGGATGGTGTTTTTGCTTTTTTGTAAGGACGATTTCCTTTTCTCTTCTTCATATCTCCCGATGGATCTTCTTTTTCTTCTTTTTTTATTATTTTTGAGCACTTTCAAGATTATGTTTGGGGAACATACGGGGATTCCATGTACTAGCAAGATACTTGAGGATACCACGGGAGATTTCTTGGGTCGGCGATGGTTTGATCAGCGCGCGAATCCCTTGACACCATGTTTTTTATTTTTTTTTTTACAATTGTTCATTCATATCATTATGTACAAGTTCTATAGCAAGTGAAAGTGATATTATTACATTACGCGCAATGGCAAAATGTGCTGCACCATGGCTTCTCGCCTGCACAGCGGGCACTCGGGCTTCTCCCTGACCCAATCGCCTATACACTCCCAGCAGAAGACATGACCGCACTGCGTTGCGGCCGGGTCCTTCATCTCATCCAGGCACAACGTGCACTTCCTCTGCTGGCTGCCCTTGATGAATCCCATGACCTTGTCGTCGGTCAGCTGGAACCGAGGTACAGTTGCGGCAGGCGTGTGTGTGGCGGCGGGCACATCTATGCGGGTCTGGCCGCCGTGGCCGCTCGAGAGCAGCAGGTCATTGTTGTTGTTGTACGAGCCGTCGTGGTCGAGGGAGACGTCGTTTGTGAACGAGTTGCGCTCGCGAGGGGCGGCGGCCTCGGCCAGGGTGTTGCGGACGTGGAGGTAGCCCTGGACGCCGAGCTGGACGACGAGCAGGACACCCAGCAGCTCGTAGCCAGCGCGGTCGGGGGTGTCGGGGACGGTGCGGGTGAAGACGTAGCGGAACGAGAGGAGGCGCTTGGCGAGCTCGTAGTAGGTGCCGCTGAAGTAGAAGAGGGCGAGGATGACGGCCTGGAAGGGGGCGGCTGAGGTCAGGGGCGTCAGGTGGCGGGAGAGGTAGTCCCAGACGCGGGCCTCGCGCGAGGTGTCCTTGCCCTGGGAGCGGAGCGTCTCGGTGCGGCGGTCGAGAAGGCGGCGGAGGCGAGCGCGCAGACCCGGCAGAAGTCGGCCGGCGATGTAGGGCACGAGGATGGAACCGACGACGTAGGCAGCGCGGCGGTCAAAGGCTGGGAGGCGCCCGTCACGGCCGTCGACCTGCACGAGGTCGCAGTACTCCTCGCCGAGGGTGCGGTTGCCGGGGAGCGTCGTGAGCACGTAGTAGAGGAGCGTGGCGACGGTGCGAAGCTCCGGGGCGCGGGCGTGTGTTGCGCGGGCTCCGCGAAGACGGCGGAACAGGTCGCTGAGGTCCTGCGTCAGGCGGCCCGTGAAGTAGGCGTCCTTCTGGTGGGAGCGGATGATGTCGGGAGCCGTGGCGAAGGGGTAGGGGGAGGAGGAGGGCGCCGGTGAGGAAGCCATTGTGGATGTATGTGGTTCAGGATGAGGATGAGGATGAGGTCAAGGGTCGAGAAGGCCTCGAGGCCGGCGTCGTCGAGGGGGGAGCCGCGACAGGTGACTATATGAACGAACTATGGATGCGCGCCTTCGATTGTTCGTGTCGCTAGCGTGGGAGCTTCTTCATCGGTTCGTGTATCGCAGTGGGTAGCTATGGGGGTTGTTGGCGTTGATTGATTATGACGGCAAGTTTTTGGGGAAGACTGGCGGTTGCATTTGAGACTTGAGCCTCGGGACGAACCCCGGAAAGCAAAGCCGGGGCTCGGTCGGGCAGGTCCCCCCCCATGTGCCATGTGCCTGAGCTGGGGTAGCTAAACCCACACCACATCGTCTATACCCCAGTTGGCAATTGTGACCTACCCATTGGCTGCAGGCATTCCCTTTTTGTTGCCGAACGGATATAGGCCTAGCTTATGCTGTTTTTTTACTGTTGCCGGGCTTTTTAGAAAGCTAAGAGTGGATCTCTTTTTGCCTCTCCAGAGTGGAAGAGGTTGTGCACTAAGTGTTCGGATACTCTACGCCTTGAGCGTGTCCTTACGCGAGAAGAGGCTTATCAATTGTCTTATTATTCATGTACATTTTATACAAATTTCTATACAAATTTCTACGACCAGGAAAACTCCCAGTTTACGGCCCAAGAGTGGGATTCTGGTTGAAATCAAATGGGGGAACTTGGATGCCCTGGTCTGTACCCTGGAGCTGCATACTCAAAAACTCGTCAGTTACCAGCGTTCCCAATTCTTCGCCCCACTGGGCCATTAAGTCTGCCGTCACGGCATGATTTATTTCGAGACCATTCATCAGGTCTGGTACGTTGAGGGGATCCTCTGGCGGCATCACCGCCTGTGCGTTGCGTGCTCTCAGCACATAGTCCTTGATCTCACCTACACACGGCCAGGTGTGTTGCACCTCTTCCATGGCGTCCAGGATAGTCGTCAGAGAACGGGAAATGTCCGGATCATCCCACGAGGCTCCCTGGAAGAACCGCTTCATCATAATAGTACCGGCTGCTGTTGACAGTGTCTGGACAAAGTCCAGTGAGAGGGACCTGTACCGGTAGTGGCGCGAGTAGGTGCGCATCAGTCGAAGAATGGCTTGAAGCGACTCGTAGCAGATTTCGACATCCTCGCTGTCGGCGATTCCTGGTTTCTCAAACAGGTGGGATGGTGGTCTATGGAGGATGATCATAACGGTGTGGAAGAGCATGCTTTGTGGCGTTAGAAAACAGCTATCCGGATTGATACAAGGAACAAACTTACTGCATGCGAAGCACCGAGGGCTGCACTACGCCCACCGTCCATTGGTTCCAATGCAAGGTACCCGGGAGACTGGACAGCCACTTGGTGAGGGATACGTGGATTTGTCTCGACCTTGCAGCTGCTAACGTGTCGTCAACATTTCCTCGACGATTTTCAAACAATTCGGTAATCATGATGTGAACAATCTTGCAGAGTTCGGCCTGGTAGATAAAAGAGCCCACAAGAGCAACTCCATCTTCAAACTCGTTGGCAGATGTTCCTTTGCAAACGTATGCGTCGAGAAGGCCCTCCCAATCGGGAGGGTACTGCAATCTGATGGTGTTTCGGACATCTGATTCGCTGGGGTGTAAGGCGGGTGGTCGTCCAAAATACAGACTGAGCTGCTTGTCGGCGATGAAGATGGCCCAGTAGACTCGTCTCAAGATTTCTGTGTCGCGGACAGCCAGCTCGGTTGCGCGATTCGTTGACTCTGCTGTGGGGTCCCAGTTGTTTGGGTCCAGGTGGAGGCCCATTTCATGTGCTAAGCGGAAGGCCATGCCGCAAAACAACCAGCCCTTGGACGTGTGGCCGACACCGATTTCACGGTAACCTAGGAGGGCGAGCGCCTGCAATGTTGTGAGGTCAGGGCTGTCCAGTGCTGAGTATATGAGAGCTTGTGCCTGATTCGCGAAGATGTCGGAGGTGGATCGGGAATCATCTAGCTGCATTGCGCCCAGGGAGCAGATGGAGAAGAGAAGAGCATCAGAGTAGTACTTGCCAGATCCTACATCGTAATCGCGCAAAAAATACTCTCTGTAAACGAGCATGTGGAAGTGGTACTGGTACTTGAAGTACGCTGCCATGCATGCCTGAGACGTTTCGTCGTGCGGCGCATACATGTAGCCCTGGTCACTCGGACTGAGGGCGCTGGTACTATCAGACTGCCCCGAGCCTATATTGGGACCGGAATTCAGGTCCAGGGGTGAGCTGCCATCGCTGGGAGAGATGGATGCTTCGTTCGAAAGGTGGATGTGAAAGGCGCTGGTGCCGCCAAAGAACTGCGTGGCGTTGCTCGACTTGGGGCGTCTCAACTGCCCAGAGCGCACTTGAGCGGCGACAACCTTGGGGTCAGCGTTGGCCTTGTGATCAGAAGGGGTTTTGGTTGATGGAAGGTCAGACGTTGGTGGTGAGATGGCGAGTTCAGAGAGAATGTCTTCCCGCCCGGCGTCGTCCGCGACGGCGAGTTTACGGAGCAACAGCTCGAGCGATGCTACTTGGCCCTCGAGGGCTTGGACATAACTTTTTGATATTGGGCTTTGAAGGTGCTGATGAGCTTTGTGCGTCTCACGTGTCTGCAGATTTAGATATGGTCTTACCGTTGCTTTTCTCCACTGCCGCTCAGGATGCACTCAGTGCCGGCCTTGACGCACCGCGAACAGGGTCGCTTGCGGTCGCACTTGATCTATAGCAATACATTAGATGGTAATTCTGGTTAGGGATCCTCAATGGGAGCTGTCATACCTTGCGCCGGCGACATCGTTCACAGCTGTCGTTGCGGTCAGCCTATGGTGGGGCGGCATCATAAGAGAGGGGTTTACGCTACTCACGATATCTTGATGGCCTCGCCGAGGGGCGTCTGCGTCTCCTCCATGCTTCACGTCATACACCCCTGGCGGCTCGAATCGGAGAAGAAAGGAAATGATTTACAACGTTGACCTAGTGCCGCCCGGCGAAACGGGTTAGCCGAGGTGATGGAGTGCTGCGTAAGTTGAGGTCTGGGCTGGGTTGGTTGGAGGTACGTTAATTAATGGGGACTAAGCACTTCTGACCATGCGCTAAATTGTCCCCTTTGGGAGGCGACAGTCACTTGACACTCAACAACGACCGAGACACAGGACAGAACCATCTACTCAGAACTATAGGAATATAGATGCGCTAATGAATCGATTTTATTTTGCTCCTTTATCCTCATGTTCTCATGTCAGCATTCCCCTGGCTGCTCGCCAAGCGACAATCCGTTCTGAACAAGCCGGGGTTGGCAAGAGCACTTGGCAACCTACATGTCGTTGTGTTAACAACACGATTGATCTGCCGCCTATTCACGAAAAGCCTCAATCGCTAATTGCAACGTGTGCATATCGCTGGACAACGTTTCCATTTCATTTTCGCGCTTTGTGGCTAATGCGCACACATCCCGGTCATCGCTAATCTGGACTAGATAATCGAACCATATTTGCAGCCAACCTCAATCCATCATTGCAATACAACCCCTGGATGATTATCTGCTTTATACACTGAAGCATAGCATTTCTTCAAATAAATTATATACCTGGGTATTTTTAACCCGAGATAAACAATAAACTCACCTGGTCATACTCTCTCATGTTTTATTATTGCTATCATTTGATCCGTGTAAACCTGGCTTCTGCAGCTCGACTCTAATTGTACGAGCATCCAATTGAATGGATGAAAAGCCCTATATTTACCTATGAATATTAGTATATACCCAGTCCATTGTGCTATGAGTATTGAAAAGGACAGATCCAAAGCAAAGCACCAATGAGAGCAATGGAAGCGGCAATCCTTCGCGCTTGCCAATGCTACCGCAAAATGCTTTTATCAAACTTGTGGTTTTACACAAGAAACATTGCAGATAACCGGTTTATTGTAAATCATACCAGAGATCGTATTACCGAAGCACAACTGCAAGAGCCTCGGGCGACTTAGGTTCTGACATCTTTCTGAATACTATTATTGAACAGGAGAGTTTCTAAAGGGCCGGCGGCCACTTGCCTTCCTCTTGTATGCTCGAGACCATGCTGCTGACTTTTTGTAGCCTGTAGGTATCTCATGGATAATCTGGCAGTCTTGCAGTGACTTACATTCGGCAACTCCACAATTACCGATCATGGAACGGGGCTCCGGTAGGAATGCCGAACGCCGACTGTGCACGGCGGGACGGAATGACATTGAAATTCACTTAAACATGAGGCGAGGCGGAGCGGAGCGCAGTGTTGATACCGAGTGGATATTGTACGGGGTCGCTGATGCGTTCCTCGTTGCCTCTTGTGTACAATGCATCTCATCAGAGTATCGGATTTCCACCACATCAATGGAGTACGCAAATGAAACTGGATAAGTAAATAGGAGGAAATGGAAATGAAGCTACGACGCGTAGGGGGTGGATTTTCTTACGCTGGTAGTCATGTAGTAAAGTTCTTCGCGAGTAATGATACATTTAAGGTGATGCTATTGTCACCATGGTACATATTTTTATTGGGTTGGAGAGGTTGGCAAGCCTCCTGAACTGGATTCGTCCCTCTTTGACCACCGATTCCAACCCCGAGATCACAAGGCAGAGGGGCAACCCCAAATTGAATGTATGGCAGTTGCCATCACGAAGGCTGCCTTAGCAGCCATTGTGCCCCAGCCCCGCCTTTATGCCTCTATTCAGGTTGTGCGCCTTGCACCGAAGATAGCGCGATTGCCCTAAAACCTTGAGGTCACAACCGCTAGCTCAGCGTCTTAGCCGGACATCCGCCTCCGCACTCCACTGGCCTGTATCTCTCTGGTCGGCATTTCTGGCGTTGCCGACTCGGTTTCTCCACATTGCCAACCGTACCGGCCGCCCGTTCGTTGCCTCCGCTCCCAGCGGAAGAGTTATGTGGTGCTCCTCACACAGCCTTCATTACCAAGCCTAAGGCGACGGAGGGCGAATTGCGGAGGGGGCTTGTCACGAAGCAAATCCGCGCGCCTTAATTGGGCCCACCAGAATCGCAGCGCTCTGAAGGGACTCGAGGGATTGGGCAGCTGCTATTAAAGAATAAAGAGCTCCTCCCCCCTCCTCAAAAATTACCGACTTGTTCATCTTCCATTTTCCACAGGCCGAGGGATGCCTTTGACTAACAAAGATGGCTGCTGACAACTCGACCCCTGCCCCCGCCAATATCCGCATCGCCATTGATCGCGGCGGCACTTTCACAGACGTCCACGCATCGGTTCCCGGGCGCCCAGACATTATTCTCAAGCTCCTCTCAGAGGACCCCTCAAACTACAAGGATGCACCTACAGAAGGCATCCGCCGCATCCTGGAGCAGGTCACCGGGAAATCATATCCCAGAGGCGAACCGCTGGACCTTTCCTTAATAGAGCACATCCGCATGGGTAAGGGATACATGCCCATGACGAGTCTGTGATGTCCCGTTTTATTTACGAATTTATTCAGGAACTACTGTGGGAACAAACGCCCTGCTGGAAAGAAAAGGAGCTCGGTCAGCCTTGTTGGTAACCAAGGGTTTTCGGGATCTGCTCAAAATCGGCAACCAGACCCGGCCAAACATTTTTGACCTGACTGCCAAGAGACCAAGTCTCTTGCACGAGGTGACCATCGAGGTGGACGAAAGAGTGACACTGGAGGCTTACACGGAGAACTCGACGCCTCAAAACATCAGCGTGTCTAGCGACCTAGATCTATGTCTCGGCGTCACTGGAGAGGTGGTCCGAATTCTGCGGAAACCCGACATGAGCTTTGTCGAGTCTGAGCTCCAAAAGATCTGGGACATGGGCATCCGATCACTGTCTGTCGTTTTTCTCCATTCATACTTATACCCCGAACATGAACGTCTCGTGGGCGAAGCTGCCCGCAAGATGGGCTTTTCCGTTGTGGAATCCTCGGCTCTCCAGCCTATGATTAAGGTTGTCCCTCGCGGCATGTCTGCTACGGCTGATGCCTACCTCACACCCACCATCAAAAAGTACATCGACTCAGTTTCGAGCAACTTTACGGGGGGGTTGGGATCTGCGGGTTCTCGCTGCGAGTTTATGCAGTCGGATGGCGGCCTTGTTGACTTTCGCAAGTTTAGCGGCTTGAAGAGTATCCTGTCAGGTCCAGCTGGAGGTGTCGTAGGTTACGCCCAGACAACCTGGGATGAGGAGGAGAGGAAACCTGTCATTGGATTTGACATGGGAGGTACTTCGACAGACTGCTCACGATTTTCTGGTACTTACGACCATGTCTTTGAGACAACCACTGCTGGCATATCGGTCCAATCTCCTCAACTGGACATCAACACGTAGGCCACTCCCTGCATTCAATACGTACACCAAATGCTACATGGTTTGCTAACACTTCAGCAGGGTTGCGGCAGGCGGTGGCTCAATGCTCTTTTGGAGAGGAGGGCTTTTTGTAGTTGGCCCTGAATCAGCTGGAGCACACCCTGGCCCAGCATGCTATCGGAAAGGAGGCCCCCTCACCGTGACAGACGCCAACCTATTCCTTGGGCGCATCAAGCCTGAGTACTTCCCCAAGATTTTTGGACCCAACGAGGACGAGCCCCTGGGACTGGAAATCACAACCAAGAAATTCGAGGAACTTACCGCCCAGATCAACGCGGATAACCTGAAAGAAGAAAAAGCAGCGCTCTCTGCTGAGGCCGTCGCCCTTGGATTCCTCCGAGTTGCCGACGAAGTCATGGCACGGCCCATTCGCGCCTTGACGGAAGCAAGAGGCTACGATACATCCGATCACCTGCTGGCCTGTTTCGGAGGCGCTGGTGGACAACACGCATGCTCTCTCGCCAAAGCGCTTTCAATTTCGCGCGTCGTCGTTCACAAGTTCTCGTCGATTCTCTCCGCATATGGCCTCTCGCTAGCAGATGTGGTCCACGAGGCCCAGAGACCCGGTGCTATTGAGTACGGAGAGGCCACCAAGAAGGAAACAGAGACTGCGCTGAAGGAGCTTGCAAAGGAGGCTACTGAACAGCTCATCGGCCAAGGTATCCCGGAAAGCCAAATCAGACATGAAAAATACCTGAACCTTCGATACGAGGGTTCAGCTACATCCTTCATGATTCTTCAAGAGGGAGAGGAGGGAGAGGGCAGTGATTTCCAGGCCCTTTTCGAGAAGCGACACGTGAGAGAGTTTGGTTTCAAGTCCCCCGGAAAGAGGTTATTGATTGACGATTTCCGGGTTCGAGGTGTTGGATCTGCAGCATCGCACCAAGGGGAGAGCCCTTACAAGCAGCTCAGCAAGGTGACTAAACTTGCTGCCCCCGAGCGCAAGGAGACGACCGAGGTCTGTTTCGATGCGTCAGCAGGCCGAGTTGACACCCCTGTTTATATTCTCAGCGAGCTGTCTGCGGGAGTTGAAATTCCCGGACCTGCTCTGGTTCTCGACAAAACCTTGACCATCCTCGTGGTGCCCGGCAGCACCGCAACAATCACCGACAGCTGCGTCGTGATAGACCTGGAGAAGGGCGCTTCGCTGGCGCAGGCTGGAACCGACAAGGCCCTCGAGCCCAAGAATGAGATTTCGCCCATCCAGCTGTCCATCTTTGGACACCGCTTCATGTCCATCGCGGAGCAAATGGGGCGCACTCTGCAAAAGACGGCCGTGTCTACCAACATCAAGGAGCGCCTCGACTTTTCGTGTGCTCTCTTCTCCCCCGATGGAGGTCTTGTCGCCAACGCGCCACACGTGCCCGTACACCTGGGATCTATGCAGTTTGCCGTGAAATACCAGCACAACCGCTGGAAGGGCCAGCTGCAGGACGGAGATGTGCTTGTTTCCAACCATCCATCCTGCGGAGGCACCCACTTGCCCGACATTACAGTCATCACGCCAGTGTTTGACGACAATGGTGACATCGTCTTTTACGTAGCGTCTCGTGGCCACCACGCAGACATCGGAGGACTGCTTCCTGGGTCTATGCCTCCTTCGTCCAAGACTCTTGCAGAAGAAGGTGCAGCTATCGAGGCTGAGAAGCTGGTTTCCCAGGGCGTTTTCAACGAGGAACGAATCACGCAGCTTCTGCTCGAGGAGCCAGCAAAGCACCCCGGCTGCTCGGGCACCAGATGCCTGGCCGATAACTTGTTCGACCTCAAGGCGCAGGTGGCGGCCAACAACAAGGGCGTGCATCTAGTTCGGGCGTTGATCGAAGAGCACAGCCTGGAAACGGTGCAGAGGTACATGTACGCGATCCAGGCCACGGCTGAGCGATCTGTCAGGGAGCTTCTGCAGACTGTTCGGAAGAATGCACTGGGAGCGCCCCTGAAGGCTGTCGACCACATGGATGACGGCACATGCATCTCCCTCTCCGTCACCATTTCCGACGACGGCTCAGCTACGTTTGATTTCGAAGGCACAGGCCCGGAGGTCTACGGAAACACTAATGCACCTGTGGCCATTACGCACTCGGCCATCATCTACTCGCTGCGATGTCTCATCCAGTCCGACATTCCTCTGAACCAGGGCTGCCTATCCCCAATCACCATCAACATCCCGCCATCATCGCTTCTGGCACCCTCCAAGACGGCCAGCGTTGTTGGCGGCAACGTTCTCACCTCACAGCGAATCACAGATGTGATCCTCAAGGCCTTCCGGGCGGCAGCAGACAGCCAAGGATGCATGAACAACCTCACGTTTGGCAAAGGCGGAAAGGATGCGGCGGGCAACCACGTTCCCGGGTTTGGGTACTACGAGACAATAGGAGGAGGCTCCGGCGCTGGCCCGACGTGGGAGGGCGAGAGCGGCGTGCACACACACATGACCAACACGCGGATCACGGATCCAGAGGTGTTTGAGAAGCGATACCCGTGCCTGCTGCACGAGTTTGGCATCCGCAAGGGGTCCGGCGGCCGCGGGCTGCGGCGCGGAGGCGACGGCATCGTGCGGGACATTGAGTTTCGCGAGGATGGCATCAAGGTCAGCTTGCTGACGGAGCGACGATCGCGGGCGCCGCAGGGCGGAGACGGGGGCGAGGACGGAAGCATGGGCAAGAATGTGCTCGTCACTCCAGATGGAGATGGCGGAACGAGGATCATCAGCCTAGGAGGCAAAGCGACGGTCGAGGTGGCGGCGGGTGACAGAGTTGTCATTTACACCCCAGGTGGCGGAGGATGGGGAAAGGAGGGGCAATGAATGATGAATGATTCAAGGGTCCCCCCGCAACGCTGATCAGACCCCGTGTGGGTGAAGGAGGAATAGAGGTATCGATTCGAGGGCGTTTCGCGAGCGCATCGAACATGACCCCCCCTCCTCCCCTCGGACAGCAAAGATAGATGGCAAAACGGAATGAGTGAGTGAGTTGTTGCAGCATCACTGCCACACTAGAGTGAGGCTGGAGAACAGGGATCCCCCGCTGCTTGATGGATACGCAGCGTGGAAATGCAGAAGTACATAGATTAGATATGATAATACGCGGATAACCAAACTTGCAGCCAACAACAATTCCTGTGTCTGCCTTGTTAAACTCTCAGCATCCTTTCATGTTTCACGGGGGGTCATCATCAGGACCCAGGCCAAAGACTCAAAGCAGAAATGAAGTTGCGCTCCAACGCCTCTCGACTTTTACTTGAACCAGTTGCTTCACGATTGGCCCCCTTTTTGCGCATGGGCAAAATGGATACTTGTTTGTAGTGTCGACGATACGATAAAAAAAAATACACCAATTCATCCCACCGTTTTTTCAATCCTCCCTAGCGCCTTTTGCCAGCTAGTGCAGCTCTCCCACCTCACGGGTTTTATCAAAACCCGAACCCCTTGGCAGGGCAGGGTCCCGGCCTGTGCGCGGGCGAGAGGCCTGAAGCCCTGATATTGAAATTGAAATCAATGCAGGTTGGCCAGTCCAATCTCTCTCGTAACGAAACGGCCTTGTCGTGATCCGCTCCAGCTTCAGCTCCAGCTCCAGCAGCTCCGCTCCCCCCCACTCCCCCCCCCCCCCCCCCCCCCCCTCCTCGTTCTCTCCCAACCCCAAACACTAGTG
>KV875230.1:631517-682445 GCA_001879505.1 Calonectria pseudoreteaudii
TATCGTGATTCTCTCGTATCCTTTCGTCCTCCTCCGTTCTTCTCTTTGACGCCCAGGGTTTCATCATTACTATCAGCACTGACGTCGTTCGTCACCACTGCTTCAAGCCGCAGCCCTTAAGCCAAAAAAATGACCTCAGATTCTCCTCCACCTAGTATTAAATGGCAACGCCTCTTTAATAAATCTCCAACGGCTTGGATGCCGGTCCTCCGAAATGCTCCCACCTCTCCAGAACCACACAAAGATAACAATGGCCTCGTCCCCGGGTCTTCAGACGGCCCCGAACCCTCCCCTCGCGTCTCTAGTAACACGGCACCCGACGACACCCCCGAAGACGCCAAGCCCCAGAAACGCTCCCGCAAGAGGATCTTGTGCTACGTTGTGCCGCCCCTGGTCGTCATGGTAGCTCTCGGTCTAGCTCTGGGCCTGTACTATGGATTGGCAAAGGTGAGAAGCAACTGAAGAAAAAAAAAAAACTTGAAAGCGTAAACTCATAGAAAACCTCACTGGAACTAACGCGCCGCTCAAAGAAGGGAAGCGGCATTCATGACGGTCCTGTCCTTGATCTCGGATATTCTCGATATCAAGGCACATATCTCAGCAATGGCGTCAGCGAGTTTCTTGGCATGCGCTATGCTCAGCCTCCTACTGGCGACCTGCGATGGCGGGCTCCCGTCGCTCCCAAGCAAACAAGGGACATCCAGAGCGCCCAGAGTGTAAGTCGAGAGAGCTTTGCCAGGTCACGTCCGGTCCATGTACTCACATACTGATTTTAGTTCCACTCATATTGCGCCGGAGTCTATCAGAAACTTGGAAAAGGTGGCCCCGATGAAGATTGCCTCTTTGCCAACGTCTGGGCGCCTACAAATGCCACTGCTGAGGATAAGCTTCCCGTCATGGTTTTCATCCAGGGTGGTGGTAAGTCTCTTGATTCATCTAATTCCTCGCCCAAACTGACACTTTTTTTCTTTCTTTTTCTTTTTGCAAGGTTATACCGTCAATTCGAATCCCTTTGTTAATGGCAGCGGGATCGTCGACAACTCGGACCGCAACATGGTCTTTGTTAGCTTCAACTACCGCGTTGGTCTCTTTGGTTTCCTGTCCAGCGAGGACGTCAAGAATGACGGTGCGCTCAATGTCGGTCTGCTCGATCAGCGATTTCTCCTCCAATGGGTCCAGAGCCACATTTCCGAGGTACGTTTGCTTTCCTCACTCTTCCTCTGGAGCAGCCAACTAAAACAATCCCCCCTCTGCGCAGTTTGGTGGAGATCCTGACCACGTCGTAATCCAAGGCGTGTCGGCTGGCGCCGGCTCCGTCTCTCTCCACTTGACTGCCTACGGCGGACGCGATGATGGCCTGTTCACCGGTGCCATTGCCGAGTCGACTTTTATGCCCGGCCAGCACCACTATTCCGACCTCGAGTATCAGTACAAGCAGGTCCTGGCCGAGGCCGGCTGCAGTGATGATGACACTGACAAAATGGCCTGCTTGCGCGGCAAGGATGTGAGCAAACTCCAGTCCATCAACCGCAACTCCCCCTTTGAAGGCCGATCTGGAAACCCCAAGTTTGGCTGGGCACCCGTCACCGACGACGACTTGCTCCGGGATCTTCCCCTGACCATGTACGAACGGGGAGACTTTGTCAAGGTGCCTATCCTGTTTGGCACCTGCTCAAATGGTATGTCACTCTATCCTCTCTCTCTCTCTCTCTCTCTCTCTCTCTCTCTCTCTCTTCCGTTTCAGTTCCATTGTCCACTTACACCATTTGGCGCGCAGAGGGTTCTCAATTCGTCACCAACGCCAGCACCACTGAGCAGTTTGTCACCTTCATGGAAGACAACTACCCCAACCTCACCACCAACAACACTGAGGAGATGCTCGACGAGTACCCTCTCGAGGAGGCCCTCCCCACCCGCGCTCGCTGGTTCCCTTCCCTGTCTCGCGCCTACGGCGAGGCCACCTTCATCTGCCCGACCAGCGCCATCCTCAACGCCTTCATCGCCGCAAACTCGTCCTCGGCCACCATCTTCTCCTACCGCTACAACCTCCACGACAAAAACGCCTTCGCCTCCGGCCGCGGCGTCCCCCACGTCTTCGAGGTCCCCGCCGTCTTCGGCCCCACCATGACCGGCTCCGCCACCAGCTACCACACCTACAACGCCGCCATCATCCCGGTCGTCCAGAACTACTGGATCAGCTTCGTCCGCGCCCTCAACCCAAACACCCACCGCTACCAGGACACTCCCTATTGGCAGCCCTGGGGGTCCGATGAGCAGCGCCTCGTCCTTCAGCTTCCCAACTCCACCATGGAAGATGTCCCCAGAAATGAGTCCAGCCGCTGTAGTTTCTGGCAGTCTATCAATGAGACAATGTCTCAGTGATGATGCACATGATCCGTTAATGATTTTTCTTGAATATTTGCGTCTGGCTTTTTAGCGCAAGCTTTTTTTTTTGTACTACCTAAGCATACCATGATACCCAACGAAGCATTTGGAATGGAAAGCGTTGATCTTGAATATATTTTGCATAATATCCATGTCTCATTCGCCCGTGTTTAACCACCATGTATTCAGTCAGCCACTTTGATGCCAACAAGCACAATCAGACAAATATCACCATGTTTGATTCTATTGAAATTGACACGTTCCAAAACCTGCCTACTTAAACAATACACAAGCTCTACTGACACTCAGAGGTTCGACCATCAAAGTCGTTAATCCCATCGCATCTCGAGGGCCTTTCAAGACACGAGTTCGCAATTATTCCCATTGTTTAAGGCAGTTCAATAGAGACACTAACCTTGCTAGTTTCCAGTCAAATCATTCATCGTTCGAGTACGATAACCGATCCAGAGTCCTCCTCACGCATGACCGCACAGCTTGTCTTGCTTCTGATGCCCATTTCCGGACTCCCTGAGCACGCTTTTTGGATCTGTTGAATTCTTGGGCTCGACTTTCCGCTCTAAACTCACGCGATGTGACGCTGCCAACATTTTCAGTGGATGCCCGTTTCTCAATTTTACTGCAGCCATCTGAGCCCTGCCGGCGCATGACATGGCTCAAAGAGGGCAACCTTATGGCCTGAAGTCGAAGGAGTGATCTTTTTTTTCGTAGGCCACTTCGATATTCGACTGAACCCTGAATTGAAGCTGGTTCTCTACTGCTTTCAGACCGTGAGATTCGCTCTATTTCAATGGTCATCCCCCCATCGATTTCCTTGAAAGAATCGAGATGGAGAATATCGCATTGGTTTGATGACCTATAATACGACTCAAATTCAGGTGTTTCACGGATTTCTTTCGATCCAGGGCTCTCACTTTCATCCAGTAACTCATTTGGAGACGAAAATTCGTCAAGACTATGACGAATTGTGGAGGCATCATATTCTGGACAATTGCCCAGTTCTGACATCGAGCTGCATCGCTTCGGCACAGAGCCTTGTATGGCTGGTCCACCACCCCGCGAGCCCTGTCCTGGACCTGGCTGACTGTAAGGCATATTTGGGTTGAGTATTGGTATGGCATGATCGGCATCTGTTATATTGTGTCTGTCGATAGTCTTATTGCGTAACTGCCCCCTTGAATGAAAGTGGGATGGTTTGATTCGAACTTGGAGCCTATCTGACCTCATTTGACGATCTGCACTTAAAACCTGCATCTCATCTTCCCTCTCAATATCACGGTGAGATGAGAAATGAGAACTACCTTCATACTGAGATAGCACAAAAGGCTTAGCCGGACTGGTGAAAACTTTCCCAATTTGTACTCCAGGCTCAATCAAAGGGCTTTCAAAAGGTACTATATGGTATGTTTCACAAGGCAACGGCGGAAGGGCTTTCATAAGCTGAGGAATACTCTTCGTCACTTTTTGCTGCTGTGTAGGGGATATTGGGAGCGGAGACAGAATAGGTATGTCAGCTTGTGCAATAGAAGGATCAGGGGTCCTGATAGGAGAGTCTGGGATAATATGTCGTGGAATATGGATGGCCGCTGGTTGTCGCCGATGCTTCCTAAAAAATGAACCCTGATCTGATTCGACGTCGTTGTGTCGTATTCGAGGTGGCAGGGTTTGAGCTGGCGAGTGGGTTCTTGATCCCCAGATCTTCGCCGGGAAGCTTGAGTGGGTATCTTTCAAGTTAGGATCGACGGTCACATCATTGCCGCCCTGCACGGGAGAAATAGTCGAAAGCGGAGCATCTTCGGCCGTTTTTTCTGTATGAAGAACTTCTGAAGAAGTTTGATTGGGTGTGAGATCACCGCGGGCTATCATGGCACGCTTAGAGCCGTGTTTCACCTGACTGTGGACAACATTTGGCGAGTTTCTTTTTGATCCGAATGGATAGCATTCTGAACGCCAAGCAGAATCCGAAGATCCTTCGGAACCTGACGGCAATCCAAAAAAAGCTTCCCGGATCGTCTCAACCCCCTTGTGAGAAGACGGAGGCGAGCCCATGGCCGGACTGATGCGTCCAACATCGGGTGGTCCAGGGGACACGATACATTTTCCATTGCATTGTACCGGATTTGAAGAATTAGAAGGAGGATTTCCTGGTTTTTGAGAAAAATTGGGAGCTAGGCGATCAGGCTTATCTAAAATACTTCGTGGCGAAAGCTCAATTGTTACTCCCCGACCTGCATCTGGAGGATTTTCTAATATTGAGTCAGTACTCAGATACTATTTGTAGAAAACCACCACTTACTTGTAGCGCCCTTACTGCGGTTTTTCCATTGGAACGCATTTGAACCTTGATTGATATCCAGGTGGCCTTGGTCGCGTTCCTATGCGGCCACAGCTTGTTGCACATGTCCCTTTCGAACACCTGAGCAATCAGGAATCGCGAAATCATCATTGATTTGGCGTGACATATCGGGTCCTCTAGGGTGTTCGCTTTGGAAACAACTTGCAGATCGTAGAGAATGCTGTACCGGGCTTGAATGACTCGACTTCTGGTACATTTCAACAATTGATGTCAGACTGGCTGATCGCACACTTTTGTCGCTGAAATCCCATTGCCAAGAGGGTGACTTAGATTTCACTTTGACCATTGAGTTGGGCGTCTCAGGGCGGTGTGGGTAAGAATAGGAACCGTGGTGATTTTGGTCAGGTAGCGGCGTCGAATACAAACAAGACATTGACTTTTGCAATTCAGATCGTGCCGGGTGAGAAGACGCACGGCAATGACCTGAAACGTGCATTGGATTGTGATCCCTCTCGCTAGTCCTCTTGATAACGGTTAGCAAAAAAAGCATTTGAACATTCATCCCCCAAATCACATGAGACCAACACTTGAAGTCTGCACTATTTCGATTATATCCTCACAGTTGATATTATCATTCTCAAGCGAGGTTGGGCATGCTCCTAGAATTCTCGAGCTCTTTTGTCGGGCCGAGTAGACGAAGGATGGATAAGAGTGTTGATTACTATTGGAGCTAGAAAGCCTGTGCAGAGTGCGCAGGTAATCTTGAGGAGCAAGCCGTCTTGAGCTATCAGTAGTCAATGAGAAAGATCGCCGCGTATCATCCAGCGAAGGTGATAAGGGTATCGAGCAGGAGGTTTCGATCGAAGTACTATAGAGTGAAATAATTTCGGACGTAGTATCACGGTGGTAGGATGGGAGCATTTTGCGATCATCTTGAATATTGTATTCATCAACCTCGCCAGGCTGGTCTTGAGCTAAATCGCTTGCTTCTTTGACATTGGACCTTGGACGGGGAAACGGGTGAGTGTATGTGTTAGAGGACGGCGTAGGCTTGATGGAAAATAGACCTATGTCTCCCGTCTCGGTGGTCGTTCTGAGCATGCTCTCCAGAGGCCCTGGGGACTGGAGGAACATGACATCCTTGTGCACACCATAGAGAGGCCGGCGTTCGCGTACAGGTGGTTCGGACTGGGTTTGGAAAGCCGGCTTCCCTTTCTGGCAATGGAAACTATTCTGGGAGTTTTGGCTGGTGCATCTTGACCGGGATATTCTGATATCCATGTCATCGAATCTCCGAGTACAGGGTACTGTAGAAACGGGTGAAGGATAAGCGATATGAGCAATGTTCACAGGGGGTCAAAAAGGATGGAGCAGACCAAATTTTTTTTTTTTTTTTTTGGATGAACTGTCCCAACCAACTGACAGTTGCTGAGGCTTGGGATTTGAAATGTGTTTCGACGGATGAAACAGGCCAAGAAGGGACAAGAGGCAGGCTGTGTCAGTGCAGCCTAATGCGGAATGCTCCAAGGAAGAGAGAGCTAAGGCAGTCGATCTCTTCGCGCCTGCACCTTTCGGAACATCGGGGGGTGGTATGTAGGGTGGCCAGCCCGTGCTGCCACATCAGGACATGCTATGTTATGGCGAGTAAGGAGGTGCAGGCAAGGGAATGCATCGGGCCTCGGCTACCATAACACCTCCACCACGATGCTTGGGCCTAGGCTTTGACGTGAGTGGTGATAATTGATCACCCGCGCGGTCATGCATCTCTTAACCAACCATGAGACGCTGGAACTGACCTAGGTCAGCGTTAACGATGCACGGCACTGACAAGATAGCCGCCAACTGTAGAGATGGTGCTGGCTAGAGTAGCACCAATGCGAGTGAAACTCCTCCATCCAGTCGTATCTGACTGTCCCGCAGCCCAAAACGGCCGGCTGCCTCGACTTATTCTGTGATGGCTGCATGCTGCCCACCGATGGCCTGCTAATATTCGTATTCAATATCTGATGCAGTAGTTGCTGAGTAAACCAAACTCAAAACTTCTCATGTGTGAAACCTAATCGACGGATTGATTTGCGCCAAGCTTCCCTCCACAATCATCGGCAACTACCCTGTTGATACGCGGCTCTAGGTAGAGGCCGGGCCTATTTCTGATGCCATCGCCGGCGACTCTCAGACCGTCGGCTTCTCTCTAGGCTCAACTAGTGCTGGGGGCATCAGCCAAGGCGCCTGCCAAACGGGTCAGCCCACTCACACGACCATCCCCAGGCGGCAGATAACGTGACTCACTACCGAGAGGGGACGTGAGGATGTGAGTGCGGCATTGATGCGGTCTGGTCAAGGGGGGGAGGGGGCAGCCAGGATGTGCGAGTTTATGGTGGGTGGATGGATGCCCAGTATGGGGCCGCAAACCGAACTTTGCTCTTTGGCTCAGCAACAGGGTTTGATTAAGTTATTCGCTCTTCTGGAAGAGTTCCCACCAGAATTTCCCTTCTTGGCGAAGCGGTTCCCCGATGTGGCTTGCACCGTCTCCAGTCCGTGCCTCTATCTACGCGTTTTCCGTCCTTGTGGACAACTTTGGCGTTCAGGACGGCACTCGACTGGCCACCGCCTTCTCCACAATCCACTTGGGCTCGCCACGCGAGCTTGTTGAAATCTAATAGTCAGGGGTGTATCGGGCACCTGTTCCGCCATGTTCAGGTGGTTCTCGTTGCTGTTAAGCTTGCCGAGGACGCATGACCGAGCCACCGTTTTTTTGGTGGAAAAAAGAAATCTCCCCCCCCCCCCCAAGGGTTCGTCCAGGGTTGCTGCGTTCGTCTAAACAATAACAAGCCATTATCTCTCCAACAACCGCTAACCATATTGATCTTTACTACCTCTCATTCTCTCATTGTCCTTGCAGAGTACTACTAATACTCGAGACCTCCCCACACTTCTACCCGAAACATCCTCCGTACAGCTCTTGTGTGTGCCGATACCCAACCAGCTAGCTGCCTTGTCAACATGACTTCCCGCAAGCCCGACCTAAGTCTCCCGCTGCGCGAAGGGGAGCAGCCTGATTTTCAACGCCCAGCCAGCTCGTTGCGAAGCCCACGTTTTATCGAGAACTTCAACGCACCCTTCTCTGAAGCAATTATGAACGCCTCGAGGACCACGCTTGCCACGGATATTATGACATATCCTTCAACAACTCAAAATGAACGGACAAGCTTTGGAGACGAGTCTGCTCGCCGTCCGTCATTTGGAGCAAAAGATGTTGGCTACTCCCACGCGCTACCACCAGGACCTCTTCGCATTCGCAACCCTTCCTGGGATTCGGAGACCAAGCGACGCGCCAACATTAATGACCGAATTCGAGAATGGGCCAGAAAATCTTGGGGTGCAGTGCGAAGCCGTTCCGATGTTCGTACTAGCTACTTCGACAGCAACCCACACCACAGGCGAAGCATTGCAGTGTTGTTATCACCAGGCGATGTTTCCCCCTCGGCATCCTCAGACGGATACGGGCAAGTGGGCGGGTATCCAAGAGCGGCCGTCACCAACACTCACCTGCCAGTACCAAGCTCAAACTGATAGGCTGTTTTGACGGATGAAATCAATGCGCTCCGCCGGTAGGGGTTTGATTCTGGTACATACATATATATATATATATAAGCACACATGGCGTTGGTGGTCTTGAATTTTTGGGTTGGGAGGATAACAAAACATAAATGTTTTGATGATATATACGAACAGGCATGTATCGGATCAGAATACACCGCCGCCAATAATGAAAAGGCGTTCTTCTTCCCTTTTGGCCCAGTGGATTATCTTGTTTGCCCCTTGTGTTATCGTGGCCCTTGACACGTTTGGCCCGGCCACACAATAGAATTCAAACACTGGTGTGATCCAGGCGAGCGAAGTAGCATCTTCCCCAGCACTATGCAGAACCTTAAGGTGCGAATGTTTGGCATGGATGGATGCATGTAGCTCGTGGTACACCGTCATTAGCCTCCTCCTCTCAACAAGTTCCGTAAACGCGGGATCTAGTGACGACATGCAGAACTGCACGTTGGCCCGTGATTTGTAGAGAAAGTGGCTGACTTGGCTCCCGGGCGCAATCTCATGTGCCTTAGGCCGGCCCACCTGTGCCGCACTCTTGATGATGGCGAGCGTGCCGTTCTTGGCTAATTGCTGAGCGACGTTGTCGCGCATTTGCTTGAGCTCAAAGAAGCTCTCCCGATCAGTGCTTATCAGGATCATCGCAATTTCCTCCTCGGCGGACCGGCCTTCGGCGGCGGCTGGAGAGCTAGCCTGCTCCCCTGAGGTCCCCTCGAAGAAGCTGACGTACATGTAAAGGTAGCCCTTGTTGTTGAACGCAGGCAAGCAAAGAGGGACCCAGTTCTCACCGCCGCCACCTTTAATGCCGTCGCTCTCGAAGAGCATGTTGAAAATCAACTGGAGATCGCTGGGGTGAAGGGAATGCCGTCGAGGCCGAATGACGCTAACGAGCTTGCCACCAGCCACGATAAGACCATAGAGCAACTTATCCGATCTTAGCTTCAGGAACGCATTGTTAATAGCGTGCCGCTGGGACTTTCGTAGCTTCAGGCATTCCAAGGAACCAAGGAGGGAAGAGGGCGATCCTTTGGTAAAATTATCAGCTAGCGACGACAGCAGGGATTCGGTCCCTTGCAGCGGTGTGCTTAAATCCGTCGATGGTCGGTGTGCAAAGATTGTCTTGAGCTTTGGTAGAGTAAGAGTGGATAAAATCTGCATGTAGAGTGCATCCAGTTGCGCTCTCAGTTGGGAGTCGCTCTCTCCCAGCTTGCTGATGGCTACCAAGTACAGCGGGCCTTGGGTCATGATGACGAAGCGAGTGTCGCCGGCGGTAAATCCTTGGAGCGGGTTCTTAGAGCCTTCGTAGAATGATATGATGGTTTGGACGACACCAATCGATGAGTTGATCAGGCTTAGGTTTCCATGCCGGCTCCAGATGGGCTTTCCAGCAGATGATAAGATTAGGTAGTGCTTTAACTTGGATTTCCACATGAACAGCTTCTCGTCATCTTCAAGATCTGTTGCTTCTTCGTCTGGAAGCGGACTAAATTCCTCATTGAACTCATTGAGGCGATCCTGATGGTCCATCCTCGCTCTCTCGAATGGTAATACGGTGGCCGACTGAGACCGAAGAAGATGCCATGCCGGACTTCTCTTCTGAAATTCACCACCGAGAAGACTTGCAATGTCGCCCGCAGGTCGCATTGTCGGTGCAAAGCTCATGATACTCGCTGCGTCGTCAGCCTCGCCGTTCACGCTGGATGCGCGACGGTTGGGGGTCGCATGACCACTCTCGGACGGGCTGGGGATGGAGTCGGGGCCAGGCGTGGGAAAAGTTCCCCGGGATCCATCGGGGAAAGAGAGGGTTTGAATATCCACGGTTGTTATTGCGGTCGTAGCTTGCGCCTGGAGTGATTTCGGGTCGGCGACAGTACTTGCGCGAGGTCGAGGCGGCAGAGGGGGACGGTGGTCGTCATCTTGGGATGTTGGCTCCTTTCCCATCGTGGCGGGGCGAACTGGTGCAGAATTTGCATCGCCAAACCGAACTGCTTCAAGGGTAGAAGTCTGAGAATCAAGAGGAAACCCGGACTATGCGACCCTGTGAGTTTTTGTGCGTGTCAAGAGGGGCCATTATGCCACCTTCAGGTGGGTGGTTGATGGTTTGGAGTGTTGTCACGGCCGAGAAGCGAAGAGCTATGATGTCCTAAAACCGCATGATCCACACACTCGCCGCCATCGCTCACTTGTGAGCTAGCCGCTTTTAGAACCACGATCACTGTGTTCAAAAAGCCACCCGCGTGACACGTCAGCGAACATCCGAATATTTCGCAGTCGCAAATCTCGACTGCTTGTGTATGGAAATGCGTGTTGAATGAAGAAGAAAAAAAACACTTCGAATGCCATTCTGCAATCAATGCAGGGATCGAAAATGTTCTTATGGATCATGGCTGCCGTCATCATGTGTGTCTCTGACTTCTAAAACCGGCCTAGTACCCGTGATGGATTCTGAACAGGGCGTGTTGATTGCGTATTTCTAGGGCCATGACGCAGTCATTCACCAGCAAACACCGTTGTTACCTGGAGGGGCTTCTGCAGCCTTGCACTGACAGCCATGTTGGGGGCAGCTGTGGCCAATCAGCGTTTCACCAGACCCTGTGTTTCAGGGTACATTGGTACCTTCAGCGCCCCCCCCCCCCCCATAGGGAGGAAGCTACCTAGCCAAGCTGCTGGGTGAAACGTAGCCCTCTAGATGCGATGCGCGGCTTCGCATTGAAGTTGCCAACGTTGCTCCTCCGCGCGCCCTGACTCCCAGCGACTCCCCTTTGGCACCTTTGCCATCCGATAGGGAAATAGATGTTCTCGTCTTCGGCTTCGATTTGAATAACGTGTGACAATGGCGCTCGAGCCCGGGTCCGGCCGGAGGTCGGTGTCGCCAGAGAGCTCTGGTCGAGACTCGCCCATCCCACGACAATGGAGGAACCAGCTTGGTGGAGGTTTGCAGGCCCTGAGACATCTACTGTCTGCATCAACGTGGTCGCTAATGCCCGTACAACAGAGGAAGCTCCAGCCAAGGACAAATTGTACCGGAAATATGCCCATGGCGTTGACAGGGCGTTGGCCTTGTTCGAAACCGCACTGGAAGAGTGGGCAGATTACATTTCGTTCTTAAACAGGCTCCTCAAGGTTTGTGCCGGAAAAGAACCCCCCCAATAATGCAAAAGCGACTGACATTTCGAATTTAGGCTCTACAAGCCCGACCCAAATCGATTACCGCGATCCCAGCCAAGGCCACCGTCGCAAAACGCTTGTCCCAGTGCCTCAACCCCTCCTTACCCTCCGGAGTCCACCAGAAAGCGCTTGAAGTGTACAATTATGTCTTCTCAGTCATTGGAACCGATGGGTTGTCCAGAGACCTCCCCTTGTATCTCCCTGGGTTGGCATCAACTCTCTCTTTCGCTTCGTTATCGGTGCGAGCACCCTATCTTGATCTTCTCGAACAACATTTCCTTGGCATAGACCCCCGTTCACTGCGGCCCGCGATGAAATCAATAATCCTTGCTCTTCTGCCTGGCCTAGAGGATGAGACAAGCGAGGACTTCGACAGAACCCTTCGCATGGTCGAGAGCTTCAAGCACACTATTAGACCTGCGCAAAGTGAAGAGCTGACTGAACGGCATTCTTCAGGAGATGCGTTTTTCTGGCAATGTTTCTTCCTCGCATCCATCACAAGCCACAGTCGTCGCTCAGGGGCTTTGGCTTATCTTGTAAGATGCTTGCCTACATTGGGGGTGCAAGCACCGGCTGGTGCTGGAAAATCAGTTACATCCAAGAATAAAAGCGAAGATGAGCTTAAGAGTAAGCTGGCATCCATTGTCACATCCCCTGAGCCAGGATTACTGCTTCGATGTTTCGCTAGCGGCCTCTCTGACGAGCAATTGCTCATTCAGCGTGGCTTCTTGGACCTTCTCGTTTCTCATTTGCCCCTCGATTCAAGTGTTGTCCAACAGCGGGTGAAGCCTGGTGATCTAGAATTGCTCCTCAAGGCCGCTGTCGGTGTGGTTACGCGGCGAGATATGAGTCTTAACAGACGCCTCTGGGCATGGCTCCTGGGACCGGAGCCGACTCAATCGGAGGCTGATCAGGGGACAGAACAGCCTCCGAGCCCCACCGATCAACGCCATCAGGCATACCTAGCCTCGCGGACAAATTATTTTGAGGAGTTTGGGCTTCATCCTCTCACCAGGGCGCTCCTTCAGATGATCAAAGGAAATTCCCAGAGTAGCACCAGTGAAAGAGCGCGCCCATATAGGATCTGCTTGTCTCTTATGGATAGGTGGGAGATTGGCGGCCTGATCGTTCCAGAAATCTTTCTGCCCATCGTAGAGAGTGTGCGACAATTCCAAACTCAAGCATCTACAAAGGCCGAGTTCACCGAAGTGTTGCGCAGTGCTAGCGTGTTCTTTGATGGTATCGAAAGTGGTTTGATTTATGGTGAACTTGTCAGTCTCTTGGCACAAGCTATTGGGCCTGGCAATTTCAATGTCAAAGAACGAGGTGATAAATTGTCGCTGGTCAGTTTCATCCTGACCAACTTTAATGTCCGCGAGGAAGAGATGATAACCATCCACGCCCCTCTCTCCGCGCTGGCCGCCTTGTCAATGTTAGAAGACTCTGCGGACCGACAATCGGAGAGTAATTTGGATTCCTCGGTTTCAAATCAAGCATTGAACATTGCCATGTCACTACTTGATCTTGTACCTGAAAGGGGGTTCCCAGAGGACTTATCAGTGCGAACTCAAATGCCAATTGCCAATATTGAAGTGTTGAAAAAGATTCGGACCTTTTATGTCAACGAACAGGGCAATATCGAAACTTCCTCGCCACCTTTTAACCCGAAAGAAACCGGAGAGCTGCTATTGGAAAAGGTGGTTAAATTCATCTGCATTCGTGAAGAATCTTCAAAACCTTTTGCCGATTTGGGAATCCGTGTCCGACTGCTTATTCTGGCACTGCACAAGATACCGACATCGTATAAACTAGCTGAACAGCACATATTGGGATATCTGCAAGAGAAACTTGAGCTCCCTCCCCCGTTAGAGTATTCTGACTTCTCTGCTGTTCTCAATCTGGCTACTCAGCTATATAACGTTGACAGGATTGAAACAAACCACTTGTCAAGCTTAGTTGTTCCTCTTGTTCGACATGCTTGGGCCTATCTATCCGCCTCTGAACCCAAATACCATGTGGAAGCCGTCCGGGGACTTTGGCAGCTGCAATCGGCACTATCTCCTGAAAATCGTGACATCGAGGCGGCACTCTCGAGTCTCATCATTTCCCGAGACCCGACCCCCGCAAACTCTATTGGAACCGTTGATGTTGGGCGCACACTGAGCGTTCTTTGGTCCCATACTTTACAGGATAATGCGCACGGAAATGACCGCCGTGGTTCAAAAACACCAGCGCTTGAGATCAGAGCACTTCCTCGGCTTTCAGGAGCAGATCACTTCGAGGTTATGCTGACCCAGCCCTTGTTTTTGATTTTGGATGCACTACAAGATGACCGGACACAGCTTTACATGACGGTCAAATCATGGCTTAATAGCATGCTAGGAATTGACAGGTACACCTTATCAACCACTCCAATATGATTGATGAAGCTAAAATTTATCCAACAGGCTCTTTTTAATTTTTGTGGCCAAGCTCAACGAAATCCCCTTCTTGAACAACCCGATCGAGGCCAAGGACAAGACTGGTGAAGCGCCGGTAACATTTTCCGAGGACACTGATTTGGAGCTTTGCTTATACTATCTCCACACTCTTTCAAACGTCCTTGCCTGTTCTGGTGAGATCTCATGGGCAGTTTTATCCACTAAACATGTATCACTTCGGGGGCGACAAGTTCATATTGGGAGTAAGTTCATTGTTCGCTCTTCCAAACATTGACACTAACTGGACTTTAGCTGGCGGTGATGATGACGAGATTTCGCTGCAAGAATTTTTTGTCCGTGTATGTTTGAAGTGTATCACAGGCAACCCAGCCCCCAACGTCGACCAGGAATTAGAAATTCGAATCAGCCAGCTCTACCGTTACTCATTAACAATCCTCCACAAATTCCTCCTGAGCCCTTATGCTGCTCCGCTATCCTCTCCCCAACTAGAGGACACCCTGATCGACATGCTCTTCAAAGCACTCAACGGTCCCGACCCCTATGTTCAAGTTCTTCTGCTTGATGCTGTGTATGATACACTGAAGCTTCGGGATGTGCCTGCGGGTCCTCCAATTTCACCCATATCTGAAAAGCGACGGCCAAGCTTCGACCCTGCTCGAGGAAGCAGACTATCACTCACCCCATCTGATGTTCATCCGGTGATGCCAGCGCCGCCCCCTCAACTTCTCAAGTGTTTGCAGGAAGGGTTGAGTTCCCCAAGCAGTCGACCAGTCCTAGACAGTTGGGTGGCTTTCGTTTCCGAATGTCTGCCCTTCTATACCGAGTCTATCTTCCAGGTACTGATTCCGCTGGTTGAAACCCTATGCAATGAGATTGGAGCCACGTTCTCTAGCCTCCGAGAAACCTTCCAAGCTGGTTCACTTTCGACTGGTGGCGAGAAGTCGACCCCAGAATCCACCCTCATTTTCCTGCTGAACGGACTCGAGCAAGTGCTAGCGAGAGCACATGAACAACTACTGAGGGAAGAGGCTCGGACGCAGGTTGCAAAGAGCCCCGACCAACCACAATCACTATTCGGAAGCATGGTTTCTGGTGTGTTCCAATCGGACACCCCTCAAGCTCGTAGCGCTACAGCCAACGACCGATTAACGGTCCACTTGGCTCTTCAGGATGCCGTTCGAATCTGCTACAAGATTTGGACCTGGGGTCTGGGCGAAGATTCGAGTAGGCAGAACCAAAGTTCTTCAGCATCGTTTAACTACACATCTCTGCGAATGAGAAATCGTTCGCGACGATTACTCGAACACTTGTTCACTGCTGAGAACCTAGAGTGCCTTGAAACGGTTATTGACATCTGGAAGAACTCGACCGCTGACTCGGATCCATCTGAGGTGTTCAATTTGCTCTCTGCACTGGAAGCGTCTCGTCCACGACACAGCATTCCGGCTTTATTTAACGCTATTTACAGCCGAAGCAATCCAACAGCTATCGACCCGGCACGTAAATCAACAATGACAATTTCTCTCTCTGATGTTGACCTTGTCGTTTTCCTGGTTGAATACGCACGATCTCTTGATGATGATGCTATGGACGAAATTTGGCAGGATTGCATGATTTTCCTCAAGGATCTGTTAGCAAACCCCTTCCCGCACCGACAGACCTTGCCAAATCTTTTGGAATTCGCCGCAATTCTCGGCGAAAAGGTTGACAACACCAACTTTGGAGAGCAAAAGAGAATGCGTCGAGAGCTTGGTGTAGGCATCAAGTGATCAAGTACATTAACGAACTATGCTGACATTTGTCTAGGATCTATTCCTCCGGCTTCTTACAGCTCTCTTTACTACAAGGCCGATGGCGTTTGCCGAGCCAGCACCTTCGGCTGGCAATCCCAGCGATCTCGTTCGTCGAGGCACTATGAATGGAGCCGGCGACAGCCCTGACGACGTCGTATCCATCCTCGCCTCTGTTGTCCCCAATTTGACCAAGATTCTCCTGGAGCCCGACCGAGTGCTCTCAGCTGCAGGAACAATCTCGACCAACGTCATCGGACCAAGCTTACGTGCTAGAGGATTCCCAGATACCTTTTCTAAGAGTACACTACGACTCCTTCACGAGCTCTCGAGGTTGCAGAATAACCAAAAGACCTGGAAGAAGGATGTCGGTGACGCATTCAACGATGCTAAGTTTTTCGGCATGAATCTGGACCTGGTCAAGGTTGACTGGCTTCCGCTCCTGAAGCAGTGGACTTTGACGGACAAGGAGAGAATACCCGAGATTGTCTCTCGCATCAGCGCGCCCACCACAGCTGGTATCGTGTTTGGTGTCGGTGCCACCTCAGCTCGACTGGAGGCCGATCGCAAGACGCAGCTTAATCTTCGTAGGATTGCAACCCTTGTCCTTGCTGCCGCCGAAGACACATTCGTCACAGACTTGACAACAATCTTTGACAAGCTGGTTGAGCTTCTCGCGGCGTCTTCCACCTCTTCCCCGTCATCAGCCACCCGCGCCGACATCTACATGGTTGTCCGCGCCCTTGCGCTCAAGACGAGTGCCATCCACCTCGGCATGCTCTGGCCCGTCGTCAACGCCGAGATCCACGCCGCCATATCCTCGGTTGTCGCGCCAGACAACAGCACGGCTTCGGAAACGTACACCAACGCCTCCATCCTGCAGGCCTGCAAGCTCCTCGATCTCCTGATCTGCGTGGCACCAGACGATTTCCAACTCCACGAGTGGCTCTTCATCACTGACACCATTGACGCCGTCTACCGCTCCGCCAACTACCAGCCCATCGCTCTCGTTGACGAGATTTCCGAGGAGCTCGGTGCTGCAGCATCCAGCTCGGCCGCGCAGCCCGACTCCGTCGCCCACCTCGTTGCCAGCGGCTCTTCTCGACGACCCCTCCTTGGGCTGGGTGGCATCAGTGATGAGATCGGCCTGGAGAGAAAAGATGAGTTGGTTGCCAAGGTCCTGCGCCCATTCTTTGGCCAGCTGAGCATCTTCGCCTTCGAGTCCACATACGCCATGGGGCGGCTGGACCGGGACGCGTGCATCTCGGGGCTGCTGGCGGACATATTTGATGAGCGAAGCATAGTTAAGGCGCTGTAAGCGAGGCTCGGAGTTACATGCTTTATTGCTTTTTACATTTTTATTCCATGTTGTGGAGTGGTCCAGGATCTCTCGGCGATATAGATAGAGGGGGAGGCAGTTTGCCTTGATGGATACAATCTTACGAAAGTTTCTAGTTTACATGAAAAATGAAAAAGAAGAAAAAAAAATGCGTGATTGTAATCGTCATTGTAATTGTAGATCCTTTCCGGTCCTCAGACGTGGTATCCTCCATGTTGCTGGTTCAATACAGTATCCACTACTCCGCTCCAATGGTCCCCCACAAGTAAAACGCCTTTTGGTTGTATTCCGTTCAAATAACCACCCTTCGATCCCCGAAATCATTGATGCCTTGTTATGCCACTTCGCCGATGCTCCCCTGCGGTAGCATTTCGTCCAAGCTCGGTCCCAGAACCCTCCCCACCACGCTCTCGAATGCTCCCCTCTCCATGACAGCTCCAAACTCGAGACACTTCACGACACCGTTTAGTTCGCAGCTCAGCCACGAAAGCAGCCCTGGATTCAACAGCGTCTCTTTCGGGTACTTGTCAGCGAGCTCGAACCACGCTTGTACGGGCGTCAGCTCCTTGTCGCCGGGGTTCAGCGATGACGCCAAACCATGTAGAGAGGATAGTGAGATGCGCGTTGAAGACCATTCGTAGGTGACTGGAGGGTAGTATGGATCTATTCCTGTGGCACGTTTACCGTGGCATCTGGTGGACTGAGATACTTCTGAACGGCCACCATAGACATCTTCAGGCGCGCTAGCCATGCAGAATGTCGAAGCCATGAGGGTATGTCCTTTGAAGTCGTCGGAGTGGTGGGAGTGACCGGGATAGTCACCAAGCCAGAAATGATCCCAGCAAATATGCTCCATTCTAGAGTTTCAGGGTTAGCGGGTTGTGGTTGTAGACAAAGTTATGAGTGTACGCACGTTAGAATAAAGTTGATGGCCATTTGCTCTTGAGTTTGCGAGAGGTCTGCATTGGCCAAGCTTACACTGACACTGGTTGCAGGACTGGTCGGCGGGGTTGTCCGTGGGCTTGGCGGGCTTGCAGTCGAGCTAATGTTGGAAGTTGCTGCGTTTGAGTCACTAAACTCGGAGTGAACACTAAACACCGGCGTGCTAAGTTGTTCATCCTTTTTCAGAGTCACAACGACGTCATCTAGGTTGATGTCGGCAAACATGTCAGGGGCTTGCTCCAGCTGTGGAGGAGAAGAGTCCAATCGAGCAGGGGCATCTGTCATGGCCACATCCACGGATTGTTGTTCCGTCTTGAGAAGCCGATCTATTCGTGCTTCGATGGCCATGGGTTGCGACGGGTTGCTCGCTGTCACCGAAATAGTGACACCGATCCGCTGCAGCTGTGCTCTCATGGCGGCATTTTGCTTCTTCATCAGGGCTGACTCGCCCTCGGTGAGAGCAATGAGTTCGCGGAAGTGAGTCACATCGAGTTCCAGCTGCTTGACATACTCGGCCTTGCGCTGGCGATGCTGGATCTGGGCGCGTCGAACCTGGGCTCGCCGGACCTTTGCCTTTTCAGTTTGCGAAACCGCCTTTGACGACGGGCTGTCGTTGCTGTCCTCGGGAGCTAGACTGATATTCAGCATCTATCCATGCCATACACATACAACTGCCCAGGGGTCAGGGGGAGAGGAGGCTGTGACTGTGGCTGTGGCTGTGGCAGGCAGGCCGACCCCTTGCCATCGGCAGCAGCGCGGCTCTGTAGATGAAGCGGTGCTCAATTGACAAGAGGAGCAATCCTGCCGCCCGCGGCGTTGTGGCCGTGATTCACGATCCGTCATCTAGAGGCCTCTCGTCCCGGCTGCGGTCCGACCCACCCCCAACGGGCAGCGAATTTTCGGAAAAGTCAGGTGAGGTGGAGAGGACAAGGACTTACACTCGCTACTGCCGGTCGCTGGGATCTGCTTCCCCTGCTGCACAAACTCGACGCGGTTCCCCTGTAACTTCTGCTTCGTCGTCTTCCAGAACGTGGTAAATGATGGCCTTGTCTCCTCCGACTCCTCCGTCGCCATAGTTGTTGAGTTGATAGGTGATGTCATTTGCGCCTTTCCGTGCGCCTCACTTCATGGCGAGACAGATCAGGCTGAGTGCGGGCGATTGAGGTGGGCTGAGCGTTGAGCGAGAAACAAAGAGGCGGCAGATAGCCCGGTCAATCCGAGACGAGAGGCCGGGCTTGCAGGTGGTGGAATGGGGCGCGGGACTGTGAGATACAGGCGCGAGAAATCAGACTTTGGATTCACGGCCAAGAATCACTGGCGGGGCGTGAGATGGCCTTTGGCTAATACGTAGTCTTTGAGATGTTGGAGGAGGCTTTGGAGGGCGCTGGAGGGTCCAGCTCCAAACCGGGTTATCTTCTCCGCCGGCTGCTAACGCTAATGGGCGGAGACCACCCTTCATCTAGCACAGAGCCCCTGCTGCGCCAAATTCTGGCAGCCTGACTGGTCGCCGGCCAGCTGGTAGTAAGCAAGTCGGCGACCTTACCGGGTCCCACGGATACTGGTCTCAATAGCTTCTTCAACAGATGACAACTTTTTATTTCCGACATCTCAAACGCCTTTCTCTGCCAATAATGTGACATAATATTCAAAACAGTATTTCACTTGTGAGTCCACCAAACGCCTCGCTGATATTCTTCCAGAGTAAAATGACGCATCGTTCCACAAATCAAATCATTCAAAGTCCTCGCCATCACTGTCCGTCGCCGTTCCTTCTTCTAGATCATCCTCGTCCAAATCATCCATGTCGTCGCTATCATCCTCATCTTCGGCATTGAGACCTTGAATTGCCTTCCAATTCACATAGTCATTTTCTACCCATCTTTTGCTGACTGGCAATTGATAGGGATCAAATGGGAAGTATGGATCCAGCTGGTGGAAGCTCTCATCTTGGGCCTCGTATCCAGCATCTCGGAGCGCGCCACCCGTTGAGTAGGTTGATGATAGGAATTGCGATAGGCGAATGCGCTTGTTGCTTTCAACTAGTGGGTAGACATACATGAAGTTGAGGCGATGCGCAATCCTCGAAAATTCCTCAACAATGACAGGAGCGCACACCTTGAGGGGATTGAGCTTGCCAAAAATCTGGACTGACAAGTCTTTTCTCGATGTCCCTACCCACTCAACCTCCTGGCCGATGTAGGACGAAGGGTCGTCGGGATCAACATCATCAGGTGTATCCACTATTAGGTCCTGCCACCGGAAGCAGAAGATGTAGAGGGTAGCCTGCACAAGGCTGTAGTATGGGTGAAACCTCTTCAGGTCTGGTCCTCGGCACAATGGCTCGTACTTCTTGCGGTATTGTTCGAGGTGGTGGATGAGGAGCACGAAAATGCTTCGAACAAGGTCGCCTGGAAGATGGGCGCCTCGAGCAACGAAACTGGCCAAATATGCTGCCGCTGCTTGCTTCAAGACATTGGGTGTGTTGCTTTGGAAGGCCGTTGCGATGAGCTGACCACAGAAGGCGTCGGTCAATCGTTCGTGCATTTGCGCAAAGTGGAAGATGAGAAATTGTGTGTGTCGCGATTTATAAGTGGGGAGGACCATGTGGTCAAATTCGCGGAGGAGGATTGTAAACGCATCAAACGCTGCATCCGAGCCAGGATTTGTAAAGTAGGGCGTGTAAACTTTGAAGAGAGTATCCAGCGCGGCATCCATCTTCTCGACGCTTCCCTTGATGGATTTTATTCTCGCCGCGTCTTCGTCGTAGTCTGGGTCATCGCTCTCGACTGACTCTGTATCGCTGTCGTCGTCGGCATCAACCTCCCACTCTATCTCATTTGTGTGACCCCTCAAGGCGTACATGACAGCGGCTGTCACATCATCGTCGAGGTCTTCCAGATCAACTTGCATTTGAGAGTCGATTTTTATCACGCGGTTGAGGATGAGGTCCAAGACCTCGTCACGAAGGACAGGTACATAATCCTTGATTCGCAGCAGATTATGGATATATGCCATGTGAACTCGCATCGACTCGTCGGGGAAAGGAAACCGTGCGCCAATAAGACTCTCCAGGACGGGGATGGCAGCCGGGAACATTTGGAGGAGGTATTGCAGAGTGGAGTGAAGTCTGTCCCGCATCGTCTCGCGACTAACCTCTGGGA
This sequence comes from Calonectria pseudoreteaudii, assembly GCA_001879505.1. Classification (NCBI taxonomy): domain Eukaryota; kingdom Fungi; phylum Ascomycota; class Sordariomycetes; order Hypocreales; family Nectriaceae; genus Calonectria; species Calonectria pseudoreteaudii. The sequence continues at coordinate 652,658 of KV875230.1, forward strand.
AATCGGGCACACACCACACCGATGGACGGGTATCGGAGAATTTCTCCACCATCATGGATAAAACAGTAGAGAGGTAGGAGCCTTGGGCGCTGACTAGGGCAGCCAGGAAGTGGGTAAAGACTTTGACAAACGCATCATCCCGCCCCAGCCAGGAGCACTTCAGAATGGTCTTGACTAATCCGTTGCAGGCCTTGTCCTTCAGGATAGGAATGCATCCAGTGAGGGCCATGACATAAACCTGGAGCTCATGTGATTGGAGTGTATCTTCCTCCTCTCCCACGATGGCAGGCAGGTATCGCTGTTTATCGTTCGCGAATAACTCCTTAAGAGTATCGTACTGTCCATCATTTCCCCGCAAGTGCTCCTCGAGAGCAGTTCTGACTTCCAACTTTACTTCGTCCATTGTTCTCCTTCCAACCTCGTAAGTTACGTTTCGGATGTCGTCAAAGAAGACCTTGCGACGTTTGGTAGGACTCTCAGGCGCATCGAGCGGGTCGCTCAGCCCAGCATAGTCAGCCTTCCTACGGCCCAAGACTGATGCGGGCTTCAGAATCGACCGGACGGGGGTCGAATTCTTTGGTACGGGACCGGAAAAGGCCCTGGATGTGGGAGTAAACGGTCTCATCGATGTGGCTCGCTGCGAGGCGGTTGTGTGTTGTCAGCACTGGGTGGTGGCGTCTCTCAGGCAATAGTGAGGGCCCTCTTCTTGTCTCGATCGGCGGGGGTGCTCTCAGGGTATGACTATGCAAGGAAAGATACGCTGCGGCAGGTTTTTTGAAGGGCAGTAGTTCATAGTAAATTCTGCTATCGGCCGGAGAAGAATACCGCGTGGTGATACAAGTTGAGACTGATGAATCCCTGAGCACAGAGCCTGGGGGTGGCGGAGTGAAGGGAGAGTCTCAAGCGCTGGTGGGCGGGCAACTTTTTTTTCTCCAGACCAGTGTGCAAATGGAAATTTTGACGGTAGAGTGGAGTCGCACACGTGCCTCCGGACTTGCTGGGGCCCGTGCACCGTTAGCTTGTCGCTTTCGCCCCTCGAACAACCATTGCGTCACAGGCTGGGTCCAGAGATGGATACCTTGAGCGTGGATTGGAGATGCTGAATGAGTCAAAAAGAAGAGGCAATGGTGGCGCAGATATTCAACTGCATGCTGCACCCAATTAGCTGCAAGTTGCACAAAAACAAACATCATCCACCCCTGAACTTGGCTATCCTCGTCCCTGTTGGGTCAAATAGGAGATAGGGCACTCCTGGACTTGAATGGCACTTGCATGGTGGCAATCGTTTAAACGTAAACACGCACGCATCACAAACATCTGTTGCTATCTGTCAAAAGAACACAATCGATCAAATTAGAACACCGTAAAATATCTGTTCTGTTTTGGTAACTCAATGCATATCCGTAGTTCTGCATCTGCGAGCCCCAGTTGACTGTCGAATTGGCATTCGTCCCATCCCAGGACCGCTCCTGAGCCGACACATGAATCGAAGACAAGGTTCAGAACTCTATCATCCAGATAGTAAAAAGGCATCCAGTTTCGCACATCTTTTTTGGTGGTTCACCATTTCGCCTCTGACCCATCCGTTCCCATCAATGTACATCCGTAATTCCCATCACACTCCCCTCTAGTTGAATCCTTCGAGCTTGTTGCGCCGGTATTTATACACTCAATGAGACGCTCATCCCACAACTTTGCAAACCGCACTTGCACGCCGCACTTGCACACGACAATGGCGGCGAGCCTAGCGGCGGTTCCGAGCGTCTTGTCCTCACTCCTCCCGAGACTCCGGCTTGGTTGACTGGGCAATACCAGTGTGATTGGGGTCTGACACTCAGTAGCTCTCGCCAGTGGTGGTACCGTTGTGGCCAGGCTGGGAGCCGTACATGTAGTTCGGGTCCGAAGTGTTTTCGACATTGCTGGAGCCCTCAGCGTTGGAAAACTCACCACCAACAGCGGAGCCTTCGCCCTTTTCGCCAGGCATCATGGGATTTGACCAAGCAGGGTTCTCCAGGACCCTCTCTCGGTTGGACTGATTTTGTTGCTGCAGTCGCGTGTTAGGTGGACACAGTCAGAGAAATGCTGATGTCGAAATGCAAACATACCTCACGATACTTGGAGAGATAGACCTTGAGAGCTTCGGCGTAGTTCTCAAAGCCCAAGGATGTCATAGCAAAGAGAATATCCTCACCGTTGACGGTCTTTCTCTTTTCCTGCTGGCATTTCTCCGATGCTGCACGCATTTCAGAAGTCAGCGTCCTGCAGATAAAAGATATGATTCAAACTTGGGCACCCATCTGCAATGGCCACCGGAGTAAGAAGGGGAAGGAAGCAGACACAACTTACCCTCACTAGTGATGAAAGAGATAAACTCGCTCACGCACTCCTGCATGCATTCCTTCGCCTCCTTGGCGATCTTTGCATTCTCCGGGAGCGCATTCTTCATAATTCGAGCGACTGGCGCAAAGTTTCGAATGTTAGCATCAAGCTCATCAGCCTTGTCGGCTTTGGGGGCGCGAGGCACCCTGGGTGACTTGGAGGACGAATCGCAAGACATTGGACGACCGGATCTGCACGGCTGGCTGGTTTAGACGGACAGGCAGCTCGTGCAGAAAGGACGAACAAATCACGAAGAAGAGTCAGGGGAGAGAAAACGACATACCATTGGCTATGGGAAGCCACCTATCTTGCTCCTTTACTCCTTCAAACTCATAGCTCGGGGCGCCGGCCTGTGGGTCTTGTTGCTCATTCATTTGTGCGTCCTCGTCGGGTGACGGTGCACCTTGGTCAACCTCCTTGGGAGGGGATTGGGGGGAGTCCGACATATTTGGCTACCTGCAGCGGCTGCTAGCGTCCGTGTAAAATATTTCGGGCTGGCACAGCTGGGCCTCGAGGTGATGTGTCCCCGAGCCACGTCGCAGATGGTAGGGCTTGCAAGCGTCAGGGAGGGGTCCTCCTGCTGCAGTGCTGCGTCAATCCTGACTACCGGCGAAGGATCTAAGTCGCTCACAGTCGTGGTCCCTGGCCCGGGGTTCTGGGGCTATGACGCTGGTCCTTGGGGCTTGAGGGGTGTGTGCGTGGGAGACGAGGCGTGGTTGTTGTGGGTGATGATAGGAAGAGCAGGCGGGGGAGGGGTGGGCCAGGCGGCGTCAATCAAGTCAGGAAAAGAGAAGATATTGGCCTGTCAGCGCGGGCACGCGCGCTTGTGTGAGAGTGTGCGTGGTGGCAGGGTGTGGCCGGATCGCACAACTTTCGATGTTGGCAAAGCGAAGAGCTGGTTTGTAGGCCTGAAATGGACCGAGGCGAGGGGCAGCTCTGGAGACAAGACACGAACGCTGACGCGCGGGCGTTGGCGCAGACTGGGGACGGCACGGGTTGGACGGGGGAATGTCGCCGTGCCTCTTCTTGGTTAACGGGCCGGAGCGGCGCGACTAGATGCGCAGAGAAGAACTGGGGTGGGCTTGGGGAAGCCGGGTTACACGAGGTCGCAAGCGTCTCGTTCGCCAATGGGCCCGGGAAGGCTGCGAAATCGGGTCAGAATGTTTATCGACTTTTGTGCTGGCGGGGTGAGGGATGAGAGGTGGAGGGTAGGAGTAGGAGGGACAACGCAGAGAGGCGAGCGAGGTAAGGCGCGCAAAGGGCAATGGAGGCTGAACGGAAGCGAGGAAGGGCAAAAACAATAGGGTGCCCCCGTCCGTCTCACGTTTGTTGTTGTGAGGCCGAGGGTTTGCGGGTTGCGGACTGGGGTCTGGGAGCGGGTACGGGGACGGGTGCAAGTAGCAGCCAAGGTACGCCGGCGGAGCGCAGCTCAAGGTAAAGCAGAAGCACCGGCGGGAAGCGAGGAAGAGGAAGGCTCGCACTCACAGGTCAAAAACGCGATCGGGCGTTCCAAGAGGGTGTCTGAGTTGTTCGTTGAAGTCGCAGCGCCGTACTGGGAGGTGCATATGTGGAGTGTAATTCGACGTGGGGTTTGCAGAGGAGAAAGAGAGCAAGGCTTCAAGGTGCGGTCAAAATGGAAGGTCGTCGATCTGGCCGAGCAACAACAATTGAGGGTGCCCGCCACACGCCGCCTACGCGCTGCGCGGCCCAGCGCTATAGCGCTATAGCGCCCCGAGCTGCCCAACCTTGCCAGCCCGGTTCAGCCTTCAGCACCTTTTTTTTTCACTTTATCGATAACGGCCGCTACTCCTAAGCTCCATGAGGGCATAACTAGGCGCTTACTGTGGAGCCAACGCTACCAGATCCCGCCGTGGCCATGAGAACCCACGTTCCTCGTGGTGGAAACAAAACAACCCCGCAACTGGTGCTTTGAGAGAGTTGACAACGTCTGTTGACGCGGGCGTGAAGAGATATATAAAACAAGCAAGTTGCACCCGCAGTAGCTCTACGGGAGGTCCATTCGTATATGCCTTGGTTGCACAACATTTAATTGAAGGCAAACAACCCGCTCCCAATCTCGCATGCTCCAGAAATGGACACCGGCCGACGGAGGCCCCGAAGCAGAGCTAGCCAAGGTCGTTTGCCAGCTCGCTGCAAAGACTGCCCAAACGAATCCTCGGCAGTTGGTGCTCGCCTTGGTACGCACCACAGAGAGAGCACAAGTCCAGCGGTGTGCCGCAAACCGGTCTACATGTTCCCATCCAGGAAGGGTTTAACCACGGGAGCATCATCTGTTTCTCCCCCCTGCAGGTGCGATGTGCCTAACCACTCCGTATCCAACTCACCACCCACCCACACCCGCCAAGGCACTCACTCGGCCGGCCACGATGGTGTCCGCCATGACGGGACTGGGAGGGTGGGCCACGGCTGATGCTCATTAGGCAATGGCCCATCCATTCTCCCCTCCCTGAGCCCCGGGGGTGGTGCCGTCTTTTACCCACACACAGGCACAGGAGAGCTGGCGATGGGCAAGCTTTGGGCTGTGGTGAGTGGACAGAGCTCCAACATGGCCTGGGCCAGAGCCTTGCGTGAACCACCACTGACAGCTTCGCTCTCCCATTAGCTTGGCCCAAGTAGGCAATCTCTGATATTAACTTTGAAATTGGCCGAGTCGGATTCCATTCCACAAATGCACAACGGCTACCACTTTCACAGCAGATAATGATGGGGGGGTTTCAAAGGCTAGACCAATTAGTTCACCACAGCCCAACGCCATCTTTTCTCGAAAGTCTCAGGCGAAGTCGCACACAACGGATATCCGCCGGAGGCAGCAGCAAGCCGTTTCTGGGGGCCCACCTGCAAAGGCTGCACACACCAGTATCAAGCCACGAGGCGGCTGGCTGCAATCATCCCCGGCCAATCGACGGACCACAACCTTTTCACCCAACATGGCCTGATTGGCACCAGATATACAAGCTAGACTTGGTTAGATTATTTGGATTTTTTTTTCAAACTGTTACCACCTCAATATTGGCCCTGCCCGACCGCCCGTACACGCCTGTCCCAGATTGCTTCATTTTGCAAATCGGTGCCATGCCTTTGAGATCACCATGCATATCACCATGAGCCCACATCCCGTCCCTGTCACACGCATGATGAGGGGGGTGTACAGCTAGGGTACGGCCACAATTGGGGCCGTAATTTGATCCTGCAGCAACTCGAGACGTGGTAGGCTTCATTCCCCGAGATAGTCGCTGCATCATCATCCTCACCGTGCCGCTCCTCATTATTGGGACCCAATCCATCAGACAACATCGATATCCTTCCGATCAAACTAAGCCCCTCTCGTCGACTTGCAGGTAGCACATGTATGTAAGCCCAGGATGAGAGAATTTGTTGGCTGGATCAAATCCAAATGGTAGTTGATTGTATTTTTGGGGTATTCTTCAAGAAAAAGCAAACAGCCATGGAGTGCAAAGGGGAAAGAAGAGAAATTCTCAACGACATTCATAAAAAACAGGCCAAAAAAAAAAAAGACAACGATCAGTAATAACCATGCCATGCTCTCCTTGGTCACTAAGAAATCAGATCCCCCACTCTTTTCTTGGTTGCATGGTATCTACCTACTCATTGTGCAATTCGTGAAAACATGCCTGTAATGCAGCCAACAAACACTACTGTTGGTTCGAACTCCTTACGCCGTCTTTTTAACCCCTGCTCGGAGAAGCAACCCTCTTCGTACTCCAGTTATCAGCCGCTTTAGGATCCAAGGTTGATTGGGCTCAAATACATGCTTCCAGAAGCCATGCCTAGGAAATCCAACCCGCATGCGCCTGAGCCCCCTACAACTGCCGGATCCATGTCTCTCACGAGGGGAGGGGTGCAGGCACAGCCACTCAGACGCCGCGCCTGCCAGCCTCAAGCCCCTTTGCTGCGCATCACCAGGCGATCTCTTGCCCGAAGAATTGGAACCTAACGAACGACCCCCCACAACAGTGGAAAGCGGGAAAAACAGCCTGTTGGGTCCAGGAGTTCTTTTGACATCATTTCCCTAAAATATGGGCAAGTCATGCATGGTCACTCTTAAACTGGGCGCGCGGTGTATGCCGTCAGAGTCGCCTCGCCCAGACAATGATCTGAAATTTCCAGCCTCAGCCTCTGGAGGGGGGGTGGGTGTCATGGATGGAACAATGCCAGTTGTCCATCGTTCTATCTGCGGCACTCTTGGCCTCGTAAGAATCTCTCGTCCGCCCCGAAATGCATGTTCTCTTTGCGGCATAAAAGACAACAAGGTTTGTACATCCTGTTGAGGCCCCAATACCAAAGTAACCGAAGCAAAGAGGGTTTTTTTTTTAGTTCCCGTATTATGCAGAACAGAGGCTCAAAAGACCGTCTTGAAGTCTTGCCTCACATATTGATCTTGGGATCCAGGCATCGGTGACTCCCAGCAAAACATTGCAGCTGGGCTGACAGGTTATCAAATCAGGCCCCTGTCTTACAGCCAGAGGCAGTCAGAACCCCGCCTTGACACTCCCAAATGGTGTGCTGCACGTCAAGGAGGGATTGAGGTTCGGGGACTATATGCGGTTGGGCATTGAGACGCCCTTGCCGCCAGGCCCCACTGCATCCGAAATGTACAACGCATCAACACCATCTTCTAGTCCCGTCCCGCCCCAATATGCGTTGCCAGGCAGACATGACATCAACACACGGAAATTGTACCGTGATTCTGATTGACTGTAGTCGTATTCTTGGCGTTTTATGATCACCACAGTGGAGTAAAAACAAGAGTAGTCTCTTTGCTCCGGGCTCTGAGCTTTGACAAGTCTTTCCGAGACGCCCAGTTCGAGGCTGAATCCTTCACTCCTACATCAGACGAGCGGGGGGGTCGTGAGACCGGATGAACAGGGGAATTCCACGCTAAAAAGAAAATTCCAAGAAACTTTTTCTCTTCGTTTTGACTTCCTTAAGGCCATTATTGCTGCACTACCTGCACATTGTTCTTTTTCTGTCTAGGGGTCAGCATTATCCAGCAAAGCAGAGGAGCGGGTTGACGACAGCTTACCTTCCACTTCTCCAAATCATCTTGCTTCGTCTTGTACTGCTTTACAAGGTCGTCCAGAACTTTCCTCAGACCATCCTGGTTTGTCTTGAGGGCAGGCACAACATCCTGAACGGTCCTCTCCACCAGCACACCATTAATGAGACGGAAACATTTTCGATCTCCGGCCAGGGGCTCCAAGGTTTCCAGAACAAGCCTTATTCAAGGTTAGAATGAGCGGTGTAAGATATCCGAAAGCGGTGGGGTTGCGGAATATGGCATGATAGAGGCGTACGCAGCGCTGCCACTACGACGTCACGGAGGGGTTCTGGGCTATGCACTCATGGGGGAGGGTGCTGATAAGGTAGGTCTGTACATACTTGTGCTCCTCAGCCTCCTGCTCGATATCGCCGATTTTCTGAGCGATTTGCTGCAGCGTGTTCTTGTAGTTTGTGTAGGTTGTCTGAAGGTCTGCGATTTGAGATGAGCTTTGGAGCTGGATGAGCGGTGGCGAAGCTGAAGAACTCACCCTGCTGCTTCTTGGCAGGGACCTGTGGTGACGACATGGTTTCGGGCGGGTGAGGAAACCAGTTGGAGGAGTCGTGGAGGTGGAGGTGGCGGGCAGTCCACGATGTCTCGTGCCTCTGTGTTTGGAGGGGATTCAAAGTTGATAATGACTGCCCCTCCAAGTCCCAAATCGACGCCAGCGAGTCCCAGGCCGCGTCGCTAACCTTGCACGTGGTCCAAGCGTTGCAAGGCACTCCCCACTGCTCCGCGCTCGTCCAGTCAACATTGAGTCGATTTCTTCGAATTGCATCTTGACATCAGGCAATTAATTCGTCTATACATCTCATTGCAACCATGCATCCCCATCTTCATACCAAGAATGCCCTGGGTAAGCGGTTTTCTTGTCGCAAACACCCGTTTTCAGACTGACCCGTTTTTTTGTTCAATTCCAGCGTGCGAGGACGTCATTGCCGTCCTCGAAGAGTGTCACGCCAAAGGCTTCATGCACAAGGCCGTCGGAAGCTGCAGCGATGCAAAGGACAAGGTCAACGATTGCCTGCGTGCCCAGCGATCCTTGACTCAGGCCGACAACCGTGCCATTGCCAGGGCGAAACGAGACAAGATCAAGGAGGCTCAGAAGGAATTGGGTCTATAAACCCGCACACTTTATCGAAGTCATACGACGGGCCACGAAGATCGCGAGACGACAATTTTCGGACATTTTCACAACCTGACCGCACATCGATCGCTTCGAATCTGTACACTACATGGTTGGCGTTTATGGGACAATTGTTATGGGCGGGTTGGGCGTGGTTATAGAATCATTCATTCGACATTGCGGCAGGATTATCACGATCTCCATTCCCATGTACAATTATGACCAACCATTTTGAATTCAAGGTTATTTTGCTATCCTACGGTTTACTCCAAGAGCGCCCTGGTTCCTATCGGCGGAGGGCGGTACCAAAGGTGAAAAGTCCAATGGACGAGATGATGCTGAGGACGATGGGGACGGGCTTCTTCAGGCGAATAGCACGGGGGAAAGCCGAGCCGGCAAGGACAACTGAGGCAAGGAGGCAAATCTCAACGCCATATGGTTGTCGGTACTGGATGCGGTATCCTCCGAGGAGGTCTAGGAGCCCAATCAGCAATTGCATCAAGCGCATCAGCAGGCGGACATACAGAGGAGGCCAACGGTGCAGCCGGCAATGATGGAAGGCAGCGAGCGGGTGCGCGCATATCCCATGATGCCGCCGCTCGTGGTCAGAGCGCCCAGGACATAGGCGGTAGTCTGGAGAGTCGTGGTGTCGGACTGTGGAAAGTTGGTAAGCTGGAGTTTGGGGCCACGGAGCTGGCACGGCAGCGACGCTTGGGATCTGGGGACCTACCATTTTGACGATGTGGTTTCTGCGATCAATTCGGGCTTCAATCAAACTGTAGTGACTTGCGACGTTCCAACGTGGTCAATAAATAGTTAGTCTCGCTCCTCGCGTTTAGGTACTTGCCAAGAACCGACGCTGCTCGGTGTTCGGATGAACTAAGGATGTTCTCTGCTGGTTCCGCATTCTGATTGGCTCGTACGGCATGTTGTCGAATGGGGCGTTAGGCCAGATGGTTGTGGGGAAAGAATCCGGATTCCGAGAGCATCATGAGTGTTGTAAGTTGAATTGAGGCGAGAGAGATCATCCGTACTTGAACTTTTTATGACAATCCGGTTGCACTATTGAGCATGAATATGAGGATAGTAAAGCATAGGTTCCATGGAAGAGCCAGGATTTGGCGCGTGCAACGGCGCAATGTGTCGTCCCGGAATCAGCCCGGCATCAACTTTCCGAAGTTGTCCGGACGAGTATATCAAGTTTTCTCCCCAAGAGAACTTTTTCAAGAATTGGTCCATATTTGTTTGAATATCTTCCGTGACTATTGAAGACAGGGAAAGCATTGCGGCCCCGAATATCATTTGCAACAATCACAATGCTGCAAACAAAACAGCAAAGTGCAAGACAAAGAGTCAATGATATGTATGCCTGATAATTTGTATGATTCTCTCAGGGCAGCTAATTTTTAAAGCACTGAAAGTGAGAAATGTCACATCCCATCGATCCTCACCTCGCGAACCCGTTTCGCAGGAGTGCAACAAAATAACACCTTGCAAGGGCAGTCCCAACTCTTGGCTTTTACTTCTAAAACCACACGCGCGCTCTTTTTAGTTCGATATTTCGGAGTAAGAACGGGGGGGGGGGGGGGATTTTGTCTATGTTGACTGTAATCGTCTCTGGTAGATGCCAGCCGGGATCCTCCTGTTAGAGTCAGACTTCAACCACAAAGGTATACTCCCATTCACAGCCCAATTTCCAACCCGCCAGAGATTTCACCTTTAGTATATATGATAACAATGCAATTGTCGTTTCGTTTGTCAAAATGCAGGCGATTCGTTTGTCACCAGACTCTGTCGCCTGCAGAAGCGAGCATCTCAAAGAGCGAGGGAGGGGGAAAAAACAAAAGTTGCAGAAACTACCCATCCATGAGGCTGGATATTTCAGAATAAATAAAGAAAAGGAAGAAAAACTCTGAACAACAAGACTTCAACTGGGGCGTTTGAATGACACTCACACAGTGATTGTCTGCAATCCTAGCGCAAGTAGTGTCGTCGTCAGTGCCACCAATGTGGGTACAAGGGTACCTGGGTACGTCAAGGCCTCCACACAGCAGCTCAGCCTCCAGCCAATCACGTTGCGCAGACCACATTGGAGCTTTCGTGTCCATCTGGAGCTCGCTGTGAGTGCGCGCATGCATCCAACGTCCTGAACCATCACCACCATTTCCAACCCCGACACACTCGCTACGCACGCCTCCCGTCCCGAGATCCCCACGATCGCCACGCCGAGCCTCTGTTCCGTCCACCGGCGTCCATTCACCCGAATCTCCAGCCAATTCGCCCAAACGCCTCCCCCCCAACCATCATCATGGCGCCCAAGAAGAACGTCCAGCCCGCTCCCTCGGCTCCCGCGACCACCCAAGCCAGTGCCACGGCTCCGGCTCCGGCTCCTGTTGCCCAGCCCAAGCCTAAGGGCGGCGCTGCCAACTGGGACAAGGTTCTGCAGAACATTTACCAGTACTACATGAAGGAGACGCCGCAGCGCACCAAGCTCATCGATGTGTTCCTCGTCTTCCTCGTCGCCGTTGGAGTGCTTCAATTCGTCTACTGTGTTCTCGCTGGAAACTACGTACGACCCCCTATGGATGCCATGTATAAGGGCTTCTTCATTGCTAACATGTCGTCCAGCCATTCAATGCTTTCCTTTCCGGTTTCTCGGCTACAGTTGGACAGTTTGTGTTGACGAGTAAGGATTGGTGCTTGCCGTAGCAAAAGATGAGAAGCTGACATGAAGACAGTTTCGTTGCGCATTCAAACAAACGCAGCAAACAAGAGCGATTTCCCCTCGGTTTCACCAGAGAGGTAGGTCCCAGGTCCAAATCTATGCTATCAATCCACGCTCGTATACTAACCTTGCCCCTTACTGCAGAGCGTTTGCCGATTTCGTCGTCTGCAGCCTGATCCTTCACTTCTTCTGCGTCAACTTCATCAACTAAGCGAGGGGCGGTGCTGGGAAAAGGTGGCAGAGAGAATGTGCCTGTGCGAGGCCGAGACGGGAGATTTCTTATTGGGAGAAGTTGAGCCCATAGACAGACAGTGTACAGTACGGTTCATGAAACTTTTTTTTGCAAAAAGTCGGCTAGCGCAATTCGACAGTAAATCAAGCCAATCGGGGGAATCATTCATACAAGCTATCTCGTGACATGGTCTATTCGTCTGAATCGTCTGAGTCGTCTTCATCTTCATCTTCACTCTCAGTCTCCGCCTTGGGCGCCGCCTTGGGAGGTGCCTTGGGAGGCCCGCCAGCTTTTGGTGGCGGGGGTGCCCCAGATCCTTTGCTTCCAGGAGCATTGTCCAGGCTCCGGCTCTTCTCCTCCTCTTCCTTGAAATAGTCATCCATCAGCCTGTTGGGGCTGTGGCCGTGGCGTTCCTTCTTCTTCCTTGCTGCTGTGCTCACAGGGGTGGTCCCAATCATCTGCGCAGGCACCAAGTAGTCTCCGGATGGAGGGGGCGAAATCGCATTTGATGCTGCGGGTACAAAAACACTGTCGCTCTTCTCGTTGATTGCGCCATCGAACATGGTCTCCCCGGGTGCATCAACAGGTTCGCTCAAGGGAGCCGGTAGCCGGTGCAGAGCGCCGTACCCAAGAACACAGCCCAAAGCGCCCTGGCCACCCCAGTCCCGGCTTGGCTGAATAGTGACTTCTCTTGTGACGTTGTATTCGTTGTTGTAAACGTACAGTCGCATAGGCCGACCAATAAAGTCTTCCACGAGTTCACCCAGGCCGCTTTCACCATAAAGAGCGCCTTCAGGGCTGCCCAAGATGTAGTCACTGTATGGAAGGAGGCCAGCAACATCGGCAGGGGAGTTTGTAGGTACATCGAGGACATGCCAGATGTTGGCAGCGAGGGAGAGTGGGGAGTATTGGAGGGAGAGGCCAAGTGATGCAGTATCAGCCGGGATGGGAACATGCAGTTCCCTAGTCCTTTGGCCCTGGTTCTCTATCAGAAGCTGGTTTCCCAAAGTGTTGAAACCCATCGTACCTTTGCGTTCCATAGTCCCAAGGTCACAGTACCTCCAGCGCAGTTCCTCACTTCTTGCGCAAACAGGGCGGGTTCGGGATTGTCCTAATGATGAGGTTAGCGGGGTTCCTGAAGAGCTAGCAGTGGCGCTATATAGCATACGATAGGGCGCCCATTGATGCCGACAATAAAATCGAACCAGGGCTCGATTGCCACATCCATGTTGGTGTTCCTCAGGACCTGGAAACCAAAGGAACCCCGTTCTTGCTGCCTCTGCTGCGGGGCATCGCCGTCGAGGCGGGAAATGAAGCGATTCAGCGCATTGAACATGGTTGCCGCAGCCGAGACTGTATGGCTTGTCCAGGGTCCTAAATGGCTTGTTTTTGGTGTGTTAGAAGAAGGCTAGAGGCTGCAGACGAGCGAGGTCGTCTTGCGTCAGAAGATGGAGGGAGCTGAGCTACGTGGAGCACAGCAGCAAGCTGTCACCATGACAGCCTTGCAGCTCCCTTCCAGGTGTCCAGGCGCTAGACAAGGGTTGTGGAGGAAGAATGTGGGGCCGTCTCTCAGCCTCGTCCTGAATTTCAACCGTCCCAAGCTACCTCTTCGCGACGGAAACAGAGTGCGCCACGCTCTTCGAGACACAGATTCAGTCGAGCATGGTCATTGTTCCATGAAATAAACTGCATTTTCCTCTTAGGTGCGCAGTCATGGGGAGCCTGGGCGCCTCCGCCGCATCGGAATCGACGGATTTCTCCATGAAGCCAGCCGAGACATTGCCTCTCACTGACGAGTGCCATCACTATCAAGGAAAGCATGAGGTGCCATGGGACATTCAAAAGTAAGTGTCAAATTTGAGACAAACGAATATTGCAAGGTCTGACGCGTGGTCTAGGTACTTTGCCCAGAGATACTCCATCTTCTCACTCTACGATGAGGGCGTATGCATGACTGATGACGCCTGGTTTGGGGTCACACCAGAACCAGTCGCAAAGTAAGATGGCTGCACCCTTTATGCTACATACTTGAGCGTGCGTATTAACGAATGTTTAGCCAAGTCGCAATCGACATGTCTGGGGCTGACACACACAAACAAATCATCATCGATGTGTTTGGTGGCGCGGGGGGGAACAGCATAGCCTTTGCCCTCTCTGGCCGTTGGAATCGCGTCATCTCCATCGAGCGTGACGCCTCTACTCTCGCATGCGCCCAGAACAACGCCGAGATTTACGGTGTACAACCAGGGCTCATAACCTGGGTCAATGGCGACAGTTTTGAGTACATGGACAAGCTCGTGAACAGGCCTGAAGAATTACACCCAGACCTCAGACTCGACTTGAATGCTACTGTTGTCTTTGCGAGCCCCCCATGGGGTGGTCCTGGTTACCGCACAGATGAAGTATTTGACCTGTACAATATGCAGCCATACAACCTTGCCGATTTACACAACGCGTACAAGCGATTAGACCACGCTCTCTTCTTGCCACGGACAAGCGACATCCGACAGATTGCAAAGCTAACACCCTCGGACCAAAAGATTGAAGTGGTACAGTATTGCATGGAGGGTGCCAGCAAAGCCATGGTGGCCTATTTGCCCGGTACCTATTCGCAAAATTCCGAAAAATGAGAACCGTCAACACGTACAAGAAATATCACGCCGACACAGATAGCATCATGACCAACAGGCAAGATCTTGCCAAGACCTTTGAAACGTTAATAGGTTCCTCTTCGGATTTTGGGAGAATTGATAAATAATTTATCGAGTCCTTTGGCACGGAAGAGCCTCTTCGGGTGGCTATGATGAACAATACCATAGTTTCGATCCAATTATTTCGATCACGGCGTTAGATTTTGGAACAAATTATCTCCTTTAAAATTAAGTAATAGATCAATATAGGGCTTTATTATTCAGCCTCATATATGTTTTTTCTCGGCAAAAGATCGTGTTTAGTACAAGTCATGATCCAGACAATAAATTGGCCAGCCCACGATGCAAGTATAGTGTACAGTGTCCACACTTGCCGCATGTGCACTGTATAAAAGTTGGTGAAATTTCACTTGATGAAATCTGAGAAGACTCCATCCACCCACAGGAATTTTTGGGTTTAGGCGCAAGGCCAGGGCTCAAGTCAAATCAGCAGCGACGCGAAAAGCCAACCATTAAGCATGGCCAAGGACAAGAAGAAAAGCGCCGAGTCCAAAAAGGCGAGAAAGGTGCGTTGCTGCCCCTCCATTATTACCCCTCGGCCGTCATGACATGGTCATGAGTTACCCCACCATGGGCTTGGTGTTGACTGAAAGTCCGGACTGCAGGCCGAGAAGGCAGCCAAGCAGGCTTCCAAGGGAGAGAAAAAGGCCAAGACCAAGGCGGCCAAGGTCGATGGCAGCGATGCCGAGGATGTCGACCTTGACGAGGTTCTCGAGGAGTACCGCCGCCAGCAGGAACAGTTCCTGAAAATTACAGAGACAGTGTGCGATGCCCCGCCAAAGGCTCGCGCCGCATCCACGCTGATGGCCTCGCCAAACGACAGCAACACGCTGCTGCTCTTTGGTGGTGAGTATTTCAACGGGTCGCTGGCTCAGTTTTACAATGATCTCAACATCTACAACATCAACCGCGACGAGTGGCGCTGCGTAACCTCGCCCAATGCCCCGTTGCCCAGGTCTGGCCACGCCTGGACTCGCGCTGGAAACCCCAACCACGTCTATCTATTTGGAGGAGAGTTCTCGTCGCCTAAGCAGGGCACCTTCCATCACTACTCTGACTTTTGGCGGCTGGAACCGGCGACGAGGGAGTGGACTAAGATTGAGGTCAAGGGCAAGGACAAGAGCCCGTCGGCTCGGAGCGGCCACCGCATGACGTACTGGAAACAGTACATCATTCTGTTTGGCGGTTTCCAAGACACCTCAAACCAGACCAAGTATCTTGGCGACTTATGGATATTTGACACGGTCAACTTTGTATGGTTCAGCCCGCAGCTACCCCCTGCGCAACTGAAGCCAGATGCCCGATCCTCTTTTACCCTGTTGCCCCATGAGCAGGGCGCTGTGCTCTACGGAGGTTACTCCCGAGTGAAGTCTACTGTGCAAGTCAAGCAAAAGGGGAAGGGCGGTAATCAGGCCCAGAGGAACGTTCTGGTCCCCAAGGTTCACGAAGACTGCTTCTTCCTCAGAATAACCCAGCCAGCCGCCGACGCCAGCCCCAACACACCTCCCACGGTGCGCTGGGAAAAGCGAAAGAAGCCTGCCAACTCCCCGAATCCCACCCGTGCCGGCGCAACCATGACTTGGCACAAGGGTCGAGGCATCCTCTTTGGTGGTGTGCATGACGTGGAAGCAAGCGAGGAGGGTATGGACAGCGAATTCTTCAACCAGCTGTTTGCCTGGAACATTGAACGAAACCGATTCATGCCCCTGACTTTGCGAAAACCTCGTCAGCAAAAGAAGAATGCACCTGAACAGCGTGTTGGTCGCCGAGGACGTGCGCAGGCTAACGAAGAGGAGCTTCTCAAGCAACTGGCAGCTCTAGAGACGGGTGCCTCGCTCGAAGACCTCGACGACATTGAACTAGAAAAGAAGGATGAGCCCGAGGAAGAAAAGCCTGCCAAGGAAATGCCTGTGACAATGGAGCCCCCTCACGTGCGGTTCAACGCCCAGACGGCTATCCAAGACGACGTGCTTTACATTTACGGTGGAACATTCGAAAAGGGAGACCGGGAGTTTACCTTTGACGACCTCTACGCCATTGACCTAGGCAAGCTTGATGGTTGCAAGGAGATCTTTACAAGACCTGTTGAGGATTGGATTGTGAGCACCCGGGTCCCAATTGATGTAGAACAAGCAGTTGACCAGATATTACAGGAATCGGAAGACGAAGACGACGACGATGATGAAGACGACGATGAAGAGGAGGAGGAGGAAGAGGAGGAAGTCGATCCATCTCAGCAACTCTACACTCCCAGTAAGCGTAACAAGAAGAAGCAGGATGAGAGTTCCGAAGCCTCTTCTGAAGGGTCCGAAACGGAATCAAAGACCTCCGAGGAGGAGGAAACAGAAACGGATGCCACGACGGTGGATGATGGACTTCCACAGCCCAGGGTAAGTTCCGATTGGATGCCTACTTTACAAAAGAATGCACTTTCTAATTACCCCGTTACCCGGCACAGCCATTCGAGAGCAGGAGAGAGTTCTTTGTGCGAACTTCGACTGAGTGGCAGGAGATTCTCATCACCAGCCTGCGGTGGAAGAACGTGCAGCTGGAGTCGATGCCCATCAAGGAGATCAAGGCCAAGGCGTTCGAGCTCAGCGAGGAGAAGTGGTGGGACTCCCGCGAGGAGATCACGGCGCTTGAGGAGGAGCAGGAGGCTGCAGGCATTCAGGAGGTGGTCAGCTTGGCGGAAAGGGGCGACGCGGGCGGAGGAGCCAGAAGGCGTTAGGTAAAGGCAGGGCGGAGATGACGGTGCGGCGAGGTGCGGCGCGTAGATGCAATGGCAGGTGCGCAACAATACAAAATTTCATACGATGGCCAGATGATAGAAGGGAGCGGAGCGGAACAGCAAGGGTGACTGTCGTCGACATGATGGAGGGCCGAGGGGAGCATGCCGATCTGGTGACGGTGACATGGCATGGGGGTGGGTGGGTGGTTTGCGGTGGCCCGAAGAGATGCATCTCGTCTGCACTGCAACTGAAGCCAGATTGGTTCCCATGCATCCGTGCCGGCGTGTATTTGGAATATCTGGTTCGCGAAGCCTCCAGCCATTGTCGTGGACGCACACGCGAGGTTCCAACTGCAGCGCCAAAAGCCATTCCGCGATACTCGTCTGTACTTGCCAACCCTGGTCTTGTTTGTACCTCCCTCTCCCGATATCTCTCTCTCTCTCGCTCTCTCTTCCAGTAAACCAACCAACCGACCACGCACACTCCCCTCCCTTCTCGTCTCCCGAGGAGAGGAAAAGGAAAAAAAAAGACACCCAACACCCGCATATCTCTCTGTACACGCTCTCACGCCAACAAAACAAAAACCCCACCCCACCCCCCTCCCAACGCCCGTGTTAGTGCCGGCCAACATCGCGACCCGACCTCACTTCTGCCCCCAAAAAAACGCCTCTTTCACCCCTCCCCATACCCAAAAAAAAACGCACGACATGCAGGATCCCCCCTTTTTTTTCCTTTCCTCTGCTCTAGTCCTCTCACAGCGGCTCCTCGACGACGCCCTTGGGCGAGTACCCCGCCTTCATGCCCCTGGTCCACAGCACGAGGGCGGCAGCATGGCGGATCAGTCAGTTGGGCTGGGCGGCCATGGGCGGGTAGGAGGTGCCGCCGATGTCGACCTTGGGCTCGCACACGCAGCGCTCCTCAGCCGGCACGGTGTCGAGGACCGACTGGACGTGGTTGCCGCAGCCCCACCACGACGTCTTGTCTGCACTACAGTCAGGCTGGTGTCTTGGTATTGGCTGAAATGCGTGCTTGTGCATCCAAAGACAGAGAGATAGAGAGAGAAAACCCAAGGGAAATGGGGGGGAGAGGATGAAAGGAGGGGGATGCGTGCAGCACGAGAGGGGAGGGGGAAGAGGGGGAGCACCTCAGTCAGGGTGGAGGGGTGTGACTTACTGCAGGTAGCACAGGAGGCCTTCTTGCACATGTTGATGATCAGAGGCTTTTCGTTTTCTTGGAACGGGTAGTTTTGGATCTTTTCCGATTTGAGAGATTTAGGAGGAGCCGAGGGGAGATGTCTCGATTTTAAATGTTTGAAAGACGCAACGTCTAATCGAGATGCGATATATGTATATGTGGGGATATAGCCCGGATCGACGGCTACAGCATAGCGCACAAGCCCGCCCGCTCACTTGGATAACTAATCCGTTCCGTTCCGCCCGGCAACCAAGACCGAGTATGGCACTCACCGGCTTATTACGAACCACTAAGGTCCGGGGGCGAGGGTGCCAGGTGCGAGGGGAAAGGGCACCTGCGCCAATCGCCCTCCCTCTCGGCCGTGTCAGTGTTAATCAGCACCCGATCCCCGATACCTTGTTCTGAGTGGTGCTTCGGGGACCATGTGCGCATCTCTCTCAGTGAAAACCGGTCGCCGATACACTGTGTCGCACCGAACGTAGCTTAAAAAAAACATTCCCTTAGTAACTCAACCCTTGCTGGGGGGCCCGAAACCCCCACCGATCGGCATGTGATGTCATTGCTGCCGCATCAAACCAAATCCTCATTGTGACCTTTGAGCATTAATACTACACGATCAAGTACTCGGTACAAACTACTAATCTGAAGTCCATGCTTTCTTTCGCATTGTTTCCGCAAATATCTGGCTTTGTACAGCAATGATGATATGATAACCAAGAAGAAGAAGAAAAATAGAAAAGGAACAACGAAAAATAAAGCGCTTCGTCATCAGATCATGGCTCCAAACTTGGTGGTGGCCTCATTTCATAACCATTGCTCTCATAGCTGCTCGTCACCCTCACTTTGGATGGGAGCCCCCTGCTGCTGCTGCTGCTGCTGCTTCTTCTTGTTAACCTCGCTCTCCACTATCGATCGAATCAAGTTGACGGCCAGTTCCCGTCCCTGAGCCACGTTGGACGGTGATGCGTCGGCGGGTACGTGGAGGAAGACGACCTTCCGCTCGCGCTGCTGCTTGTAGAGATGCGACAGGCTGGAGTAGTAGATGAAGTCGCACAAGTATCTCCCTGCATCTTCCGAGATGCGCAAGTCCATGTCCTCCTGCGGAACAGAAAAAAAAGCCCATGTGTCAGCTTGCCTCAATCTGTATATCTTTTCTCGTGTTGCTTGCGTGTGTGTGTGTGTGTGTGTGTGTGTTATCCAACGGAGGGAAAGGGAAGGGGAAGGGGAAGGGAGGGGACTCACGGCGCTGTGCTGCTTCCACCGCGCGAGGATGTCCTCCGGGTTCAGGTCTGTCTCAATCTCCTCCGGCAGCCCGCGCCAGATCCAGTCGTCGCCCGGGCTCTGGTCGACCTTCTCTCCGTCGACGTCGACGTGATCGTACCCGTCGCGGTGGCCCCTCCTCTCGATACAGTAGTAGGGTCGTGGCCCGGCCATGCCAATGTGCACGACCACGTCCACCTTGCGGCCCTGGTACGTATCCCAGAGCGAGGGCACCAGCCGCCTCACCACTTGGTAGTTGACTCGTATGGGCTCGGGGTATACCAAGATGCGCACGGGGGGGATGTCGTCGCCGCTTCTCGACTTGGCGTCCTTGGCTCGGAGCGCGGGGAGATAGGTCGGCAGGTCTTTGGCAATCTCCCACGACGGGTTAATGGGGTACTGTTCCCTAAAAGGCTGCCCGTTCGCAGGGCGAGTTAACACGAATTCTTCTTTT
Organism: Calonectria pseudoreteaudii; assembly: GCA_001879505.1. NCBI lineage: Eukaryota > Fungi > Ascomycota > Sordariomycetes > Hypocreales > Nectriaceae > Calonectria > Calonectria pseudoreteaudii. Next base: position 672,548 of record KV875230.1, read on the forward strand.
CGTCAGAATGTGCCGCCTTGATCCCGTGGTTGCGGTTGCGCTGCCATATCGCAGCCGGTCCAACATCGCACTCTTCGGGGGAGCGGGGCGGGTTGAAGGGGAGACGGCATCAGGTACATACGCCAAAGCCCGTAACGAGGACCGTTATCTCGTCCTGGATTCCGACTTGCGACCCCATGGCTCTTGTCGTTTCTCGGTTTCCCGTCCCAGGCCTGTCCGTCCTTTTTCCTTTTTCTTGCTCTGCTGCGACCTCCTTGTGGTGAGAGGTTGTCGTCAGAAGAGCTGGGTCGGCGTCAGCCCAAGCCCCAGCCAACAGATTGGCGCTCTGGTCCCACAACCACTGGCACGTCGCTGAACTTACCTAAATAGTCACCCCCGACAGTTCTTGCAGCCTCAATCCGTTTCTGGCGCTGGGCCTGAGCTGTCGCCGCTTTAACGTGAGCTAAGGGCTTAGCATCATTTCAGGCTCTTGCTTGCTTATGCCAGTATACAGTTGCGAACATAGAAGGCAATACTGTGCCAGTACCCTGGCATACGGCCCGGCTCCAGGCTCCAAGCAGATAACGTTGGTTGATAACATAGAAGGAAGTTAAGCTGAACTTAACTCAGGCCTGCTAAAAGCCTAGCAAGCTACTCTAAAAAAGAAAAAAAGAGATATATATACCCCTAACTAAGGTAATATAAAAAAACACACACATAATACATACACGCATTTATAGTTATATCAAGCTATCTAACAGTAGCAGTATATGATATTTTCTAGATTATTACTACTTTTTGTAATATGAGTAACGCATCTATATACCGTACTAGCCAGGCTATAATACTAAGTGATGATATCTCGTTAGGCTCGCTCCGACCCCGGCCTTACGGCACGAGGCGATGGAAGCTGGTTTGGGCGCTCTGGGGCAAAATAGAGCGCACAGATTAGGTCGAGCTATTTGAAAACCTGGTGTAATAACTTGGTGCCTATTAATGCAGTGCAGGGTACGCGGCTAGTACATGAGCTGGACCCTAGGCGCACCGAAAAGCTTGCGTCCGGATTAGGTGCGTGTCTGAACGTTGCCTCGATGCTTATCGTCTAATGGAGATTAGGAACTTCCTCAGACTATACTTGGGCCGCTGAGCTGCAGCGGATCCTCGACTGGATCGAAGAGGCGAACATAGGTAAGGCGTCATCCCCGAGCTTCTAGTGTCAAGCTAACGAGCGAAGCAGTTCTTGTCCCCTCCATCAGAGCCCCCAGGTCTGACATCGTTCGTCTTCCATCTTCCTGCTTCGCGCTTCCTGTTATCCACAATGTGCTCATCCAGCGTCTAGAAGTGGCCGTCGGGGGTAAGAATGGTCGGAATGGCCTCCCCCATCAAAGGGCCGCGAGGGCCTCTGCGCCTTGCGCTCGCTCACTTCGCTTCCTCGTCCTCTATCGGTTCATCCTCACACACTCATTTCTGTCAGAATAATCGCACATTTCCACCATCGCAGGTTTTGAGCGTCTCCCGACGGCAAATGCTCTGCCTAGACGATGTCCCACGTGACCACCTCCTCACGCACCCGACTAGCCACAGCAAACCTCATTCAGGAAAGCCACGCCGCGTTTCTTCAAGGATTTGTTGCACGAGAGGCAGAAAATCGAGCTGCGAAGCAGCAACCGAAGCTCTCGGCTGAGCAGCATGCCGCTCACAGAGCACAGCTGAGCAACGTCCGCTTCATCAAGCCAACATACTCGCATGGAACGGAGATCAATGTTAGTGGGATCTTTAGAAAGTGGAAGAAGTGAGCACAGCTGTCGCGCAGTGGATACATATAAAATATCTCGGAATTCTCTAGAGGCTCGTGCTAATTTATTCTGGTGACTTGGCAGATACTGCGAAGACCTCAAGGTTGGGGACTGGGAAGCGACCATAAAGAATCTGAAGCGACAGACGACGCAGGATTTATTCCTTTACATCTGCGAAAACTCAAAGATAAAATCATGGGGTACAGGCGAAGAGTACATCCGGCAATTCCAACAACTGCATACGACCATAAATGGGTAGTATATGGATCGTAATGATGCCAAGGAGTTTTACAAAGTGCGACAAAGCTTGTGACCCCACATATAGTAGATCGGCTATGTGGCTTACGGTTGACTAGGCATGTTCTGATTCCTCGCTTTGGCCACCGCCCGCCCAACATTGACGGCAAGCCGGTTCTGAACGTCGATAACCTTCTCGTCCCAGACGGCGCACCAGCCCACAATGGGCCAGCACGCTGAATGAACCCTAATCCCCCCCCTCTCCCTTCCTCTTGAACATTGTGATTAACAAAGGGAAATGACCTTGCCACTGTCTTCGAGGTCTTGAGCGACCTGTGATTCTCGCAGTTACCTTGGGTAGCCGCCTGCCTGCTGGTTAGTTGCTACGGCTGAGTCGCATCAAGAAAAGCTTGATTTATGACTCCATGCTCGCTGCAATTGCCTACGCTCGATTCCACAATACAAAGTTTCAGGATGTGACGATGGCAACCGCCGGACCCGAAACCGGCCTAGTAAGGGCGCAATGTATTCAACGAAAGAGGGATCGCTCTCATCATTATATCAAAAAAGCTGTGTGATAGCCCAAATTTGAGGCGGTGGGAACCCGATAAGAGATCCGATGTCGGGTGCTTCAGCTATTATTTAGCGTGCATTGGGTGCACTTGACCACCCACCACCTGTGCCTAGTAAGTACATATGTACTAAGGTGGGCACGCGGATAACAAAAAAAATAGCACACCAAAACCATATACATCTGCCCACACCCCCTATACACCTGTCTATACAGTCAAAAAATCTTAGCAAATTTAGACAGCTGAAGAGATTATTATTATTATTTAGTTGTTATCTTTTTTATAAATGTATATTGTGTAGCTATTGTAGTATTTTATGGGTAGAAAATTGTGCGTATTTAGGTGGTGTTAGTGGTAAGATGGTTTTGGTGTGCTATTTTTTTTTTCGGGCGTGTGGTGGGGTAAGGGAATTGAGTCACTCTACTGGCAAGAAAAGCAAGAAAATTTGAAGCTCTCATCTTCCCTTCAACTCTTCCTACTGCCACATTCTCCTGCTGCCATTGTCTCTCTACGCTTCTAATCCACGCCGTACAAGATGTCTGACGACAAACGAGTCTGCCTGTAAGAGATGCAATGTTTGATTTTATGGTGCAACTTGAGCCGAGCTGACCTGACCTGTTCCAGTGCCTACTCTGGAGGTGCGTGCTACCCCCGCTGACCTCCACCCACCACACTCTCCGACCTCTTCTCTCCTACCTCTTCGCTTCGACCTCTGCTCCCCGACCTCGAATCTTTTGACGAATTCTAATACAGCACAGGCCTAGACACATCCGTCATACTCAAGTATCTTATTAATGAGGTCGGTTTGTTTCGAGGCTTGTTAACTTGACGATAGCCTCACTTTTTGTCTTCTTCAACTCTGCTTCATATGGCTATTTTTTCCCTCTCTCCTGTATCACCCTATACTGTATCGTTCTTCCATCATTATACTGCTTTTTAAAAGTGTTTTTGGTTGCGAAGCATAGTAACGCTCTTGTCGGCTGTTTTTTTTTTCTCTGTTTTATCACCCTGTACTGCACCATTCTTTCCATTATCACAACTCGACCAGAGCGATGGTGCCAGACGAAGGATACAGGAAAACTCTGGAAATCATGTCGCTAATGTATTCTGTTTATAGGGCTACACCGTGGTTGCTTATCTCGGCAACGTCGGCCAGGACGAGGACTGGGCCGCCGTCGAGAAGAAGGCTCTGGGTCTCGGTGCCGAGCGCATGGTGATCGATGACCTTCAGCAGGAGTTCCTTGAGGAACTTGTTTTCCGTGGCATCCAATGCAATGCCATTTACGAGGACCGATATCTTCTCGGAACCAGTCTTGCCCGGCCAGTATTGGCACGCGCCCTCGTCCGCACCGCCCAGAAGTACAACTGCAAGATTCTCAGCCACGGATGCACTGGCAAGGGGGCGAGTCGAATCTACCTCCCAAATCTTTATTGGATCTCTACTAACTGCGAGTAGAATGAGTATGTTCTTGCCAAAACCATGGCCCTAGGTAGATGGCCACCCCATTTATATATTTGGTCCCCTTGATGGTATGGCTATACTAGGCCAGGAGCAGAGCTGCTGGTCGGGAGCAGTACTGGCAAAGGTAGCATTTGGTCAAGGTCATCACAGCTAGCTGCGAGGACCGCAGTCACAAAGGTCATCATTGCTAGCTGTGAAGACCAGGACTGTAGCTGGCAAAGGTCAGCCTGACCTCTGCCAGCAGCCTTGGCAACCTTTCATCGGCAGCTGCGATCCTGGCCTTCGCTGCTAACAATGATGACCTTCCGGGATCGGCTTCACTCCCGTCTCTGAAGGCTTCCGGGACCCACACGGCGCCCGGAAGTTTCTCAACACCATCAAGTGGTCAAAATACACAAATGGGATGACCATTTACTTAAGGTCAAACATCGCAATTGTTACGGAAGCTAATATTCATCAAGTCAGGTTAGGTTCGAATTAGCTTGGCGAGCACTCGATCCTACTGTGTCTATCATCGCCCCGTGGCGCATGCCGAAGTTCTTCAACCGCTTCCAGGGCCGACAAGACCTCCTGAAGTTTGCCGCCGAGAACAACATCCCAGTTTCGTCCTCTCCCAAGTCTCCCTGGAGTCTCGATGCCAACCTGGCGTAAGTAGTCTTTCAAACTAGAAAGGGAGCTCTGGAGGCTTGTCAACTTGACGATGGCCTCCCTTTTTGTCTTCCTCAACTATACTGCTTTTTACGGCTATTTCTTCTCTCCTTCATCACCCTCTACTTCACCTTTCTTCCCATTACCATGAGGGAGTTCAAGTAAAACTAACAAGTATACAAGACATACCTCAGCCGAATCGGGCGTCCTCGAAAAGCCGGAGATGGTTGCGCCCAAGGATGTCTGGACCAAATCTGTTGGTATGTTATACTACACTGGCTCCGGTTCACCGCGGTAGACTCCCAAGCTAATTCTTGCGCTACCCAGATCCGCTCGATGCGCCCGATGTCCCGACCAAGTTCTCTGTTACCTTCAAAGCCGGCATCCCCGTCAAGCTTGATGTGGAAGGCGGTGAAACCTACACCAACTCAGTCGAGCTCTTCAAGAAGCTCAATGAGATTGCAGGCGCCAACGGCGTTGGTCGAGTGGATATCGTCGAATCTCGGTATTTTACCATCCCCGCCGTCATCATCAGCACCCCCCCTCAAGACTCGATCTTGTACTGACAATATCGCAAGCTTTATCGGACTGAAGAGCCGAGGCTGCTACGATGCCCCAGCCCATACGGTGCTGCGTCTAGGTAAGTGAGAATTCTACCCCTCAATCGATGATGCTAACAACCCAAAGCCCACGTTGATCTCGAAGGCATGACCGTGGACTCCAAGGTTCGCGGAATTATGTCCTGGATCGGAAACGAGTGGTCCCAGTGCCTCTACAATGGTATACCTTCTTTGGATAATCTTGACGGTCCTGTCTAACAAATGTCTTAGGCATGTACTTCTCCCCCGAGCGTGAGCTCCTCGAAAACTCCATCATCTACAGCCAGAAGCATGTGAATGGCACAGTCAACATGATGGTATACAAGGGAGCAGCTCATGTCCTTTCCCGCTCTGCGCCGGACAGCAACTTGTACAGTGAGGAACAGGCTAGTATGGATACTCTCGAGGGATTTAGCCCAGAGGATACCAGTGGCTTCATTGCCATCCAGGCGATTCGCCTGGAGAAGTATGGCGCGGCCAAGATCCAACATGGCGAACCCCTGGTTTAGGGCGCATAAAGGAGTCGCTGCCTTGGCCTCTCTCTACCTTGATGAACGGCGAGGAGGTTTATAGAGGTGCAATAAGGAGTGCTATGACTTGGGTACAATTATCCTAACTCAGGGATAAAGATGCAGTCAGAAATTATATAGCGGGAACTCCAAATTGGTCTATGCAGTCATGAATTACTGAATACATGCGCGCACGCACTCGCTACATCGTAGTCGGGGGATCATATACTACATGTTTAGATCGCGTGGCTTGGTGGCTTCGTTCAGGGTGCTTTGCATCGACACCCGGTCGGAACAATAATAGCCGTACCTGGTGAGGGAGGTAGATGCCTTGCTAGTGAAATGCGCACACGAGCACGTGCGGTTCTTACGCGACCCTCCTTGAGATGATGTCAAAACCATGAACGGAGCGGCAGCTGCTGTGCTGTCGGGCATGACGCTTTGACGCTACGTGGGCACGACACCAGATTCGATCATATCTTATCTTTGCTTCTTGAGGCCTCGAGATGATTTATGCTCAAGATTTTACCCTTCGAGTGGTCGACCGATGTTATGTGAAGAAGCTTACCATGATAAGAACTAGTAGCCAGATTAATAGTATTATTAAAGCTATAAATATTATTTATTTAAAGGCCTAGTATTATTTAATTAGATGTTTTTATATCTTTTAAGCCTATAATTCAGGCCATATGATCCCCACATAAGGAATCACGTGTCTGACAGGAGGGTTCCTCACGTGCAAGCTCAGGTGCAAGGTGACTAACACCGCCGGTGTCGGCCCCACAAAAGTTTGAATGTCAATTGCTATAACCATACGCTCTACCCTCAATTGACTCCATCAGTTCCATCGAGCTTGAAATTGCAACGAACGATCGTGACGAGCGCCGAGAGCAAATACTCCAACATGGCTGAAAAGAAGACGGACGCCCCGGCAACCAATATGCTCTGGGGTGGCAGGTTTACAGGTTTGATTGTCCCCGGACACAAGCTTCAGATCTAGTATACTGACCTTGCGATGCCTAGGAGGGATTGATCCGCTCATGCACAAGTACAATGCCTCTATCGGATACGATAAGGCTCTCTACAGAGAGGATATTCTTGGATCGATTGCTTTCGCTAGGGCTAACTCGAAGGTTGGTATTATTACTGAAGACGAATTTAAGACGATCGAGCGTGGTCTGCTTCAAGTGATGGAAGAATGGAAGCAGGGAACCTTCGCTATTATACCAAATGACGAAGATGTAAGACGCTAGCCCACGCCACTTAACCTCCCAAGGCTAATATAATAAATCAGATTCACACTGCAAACGAGCGTCGATTAGGAGAGGTTATCGGAAAGGACACCGCTGGCAAGCTGCATACAGGTCGCAGCCGCAACGAGCAGGTCGTCTGTGATATGCGCATGTGGCTACGTGACCGCATCCGTGAAATCGACAGCCAACTCGTTGCTTTCCTTCAAGTCCTCACCAAACGCGCCGAGGCTGAAATGTAAGCTTAGCACTACATCCGGACAAAGCCCCTTACTGAGTAACATCCCTAGCGACTACCTCATGCCCGGCTACACCCACTTACAACGCGCGCAGCCAGTTCGCTGGGGTCAGTGGATAATGTCACATGCTGCTTCGTTCAAGCAGGATCTCGAGCGATTGCGCCAGGTCTTCGAAAGGGTCAACCTTAGCCCACTTGGTTGTGGCGCATTAGCTGGCAATGTGTTTGGCATCGATCGAGACGCAATAGCTGCGGAGCTTGGTTTTGGCGGAATCACTCTGAACTCCATGAACACTTCAGGCGACCGTGACTTTATCATCGAGTTCCTGTCCTGGAACTCGATGTTCAGCAGCCATATCAGCAGGTGGGCTGAAGATCTCATACTATACTCCACTTCTGAGTTTGGGTTTTGTCGTTTGGCAGATCTTTATAGTACCGGCAGCAGGTTCGTTGTATCTATCGCGACTCCCAGGCAATCCCACAAGACTCTAATCCACGTCCAGTTTAATGCCGAATAAGAAGAACGCCGACAGTTTGGAACTCTTGCGCGGCAAGTCAGGCCGTGCTTTCGGTCAAATGGCTGGGCTGATGATGGTGAGTTCGAATACAGACATATCAGCTCATGAGTGATCAGGAGCGGATCAAGAGCAGCCACTAACAGATACCTGACAGAGCGTGAAAGGCTTGCCAACTTGCTACAACAAGGACCTTCAGGAGGGATGGGAACCCATGCTGGATTCGGTTCAAACTGTTTCGGACAGTCTGGGCATCGCCAACGGGGTCATCGCTACCATGACCGTGCGACCTGAGCGGATGCTAGCCGCCCTAGATAAGACGATGCTTGCTACTGATGTCGCGGAGTGGCTGGTGCGAAACGGATGTCCTTTTAGGGAAGCTCATCACATTTCTGGACGCATTGTTGCATTATCGGAAAATACGGAAACCCCAATGGATAAGCTAACCCTGGAGCAATTGCAAGCTATTGATTCTCGATTTACAGCAGATATTATAAAGGCCTTCGAATATGAGTCGAGTGTTGAGGCGAAATCGACGAGGGGCGGTACTAGTCGATCAGCTGTGCTGCAGCAGATTCAAGAACTCCGTGCTATCTTAGGTTAGAGGTCTGATAGCCTAGTGCAGGATAAGGGTGGAATAAGGGAATTTGGGACGGACATTACGAATTGCGCTTCATTCTGTGAAAAGAGATATGTTTTGAGAGGCTAGACAGATCAAAGAAAAGAATACGACAAGATACCGCTCAGGCTAAAGCAGCGACAACTCAGGCTTGGCTCTAAAAATGGATTGGGAAGCCAGGTGACCCCCTCCCCTCGATCGGCGCACCGGCCGCATCGAGGGGCTTCCGCCGTGGGGGGATCATCAGCCTGTGTGAATCTGTGGGGAGCTGTTCAGCCACTCGGCCATGCTGCAATTGGGCGTGTGCAGTTGGCCTGTGGTACAGGGTAAGACTGCGGACCAAAAGTTCAAATTCCGTCTGCCCCTGTAAATCAGTATTGTACAGTTCGTGCTATGTGGTTGAGGCGAAACCAGTTTTTTTTTTTTTATGTTGCTTTTGCCTCCTTGTTTTTCTTTTCTTTTTTCTTCCATGCACGTGTCTAAGAGCCTCTCTATTTGCACTCCATGTCATGAACTTGGTTTTTTTTTTTTCTTGGTTGTGGTTGCGCAATCCTGTGTCTCAGTTGACTGAGAAAACAAGCCTCAATGTAACCTTTTTTTCGAAGCAGTGACGGGAACAACTTTCAAAATCGGCTGACATTGAGACATCTGGAAGGAAGAAGAAAAAAAGAACAAGAAAAACACGAGTAGAAACGCGGAATTAGCGAATCTCTGCATGTTTTGTCGCACTTTTATACGAAGCGCCATCAACTTGTCATTCACGGGTTTAAGGCGGCCTAGCCGACACGGGACACCCCGCCTATCTCGGGGCGGAGATTCCAAATCCGGGCACTCACTAACTGCCTCCACCGTCAAATTCTAACCGCCAGTATGGTATCGTAAAAAGGCCACGGGGCAGAACGGTTCATACGATACTCCTATTCGGACGTCGTCGTCACCGATCTGACTCATATATTCAATCGTGCGGTGTGAGAAGGAAAAAAAAATAAAACGGCATCAACCAACATAAAAAATTTCGGCCACCTGCATTGCATGTACACATTAACCCTGTCCTTTTACTACCTGCACTAGCTAAGTGGTGAGGGGTACAAAGATAGCATCTACAGCCGCAATACAACATGGGCTCGCAACCGGACTACACCCTGCCCAAGCAGGAGCTCAGCTTCGATGGCTTTCTGTTTGACATGGATGGCACCATTGTCGACTCAACCGATGCAGTCATCAAGCACTGGGAAGCGTGAGTTAGCCCCAAACCTCCGACTTTTTGTTGTGTTTGCCCCTGACTCACCCACGCAGCATCGGAAAGGAGATTGGCGTCGACCCGAACGTCATCCTGGAAACTTCCCATGGGCGCCGCAGCATAGACGTGCTCAAGATCCTAGCCCCAGAGAAAGCTACCTGGGAATGTGAGTCGAGTTCCCCCCCCCCCCCCCCCCCCCCCCCCCCCCCCCGCCCCGGCGAGGGGCGGGGGGGT
>KV875230.1:682517-782667 GCA_001879505.1 Calonectria pseudoreteaudii
CCCTCCCCCCTCCCATTCCCGGGAGAGGAATGAGTGGTGTTGGTATACGATGGCGATGACTTCGTGAACCTTGCAAGCTAGGAGTAGACTCGGACATAAAACGCACACTTCAAGAGAACCAAGACCGCTGACCCCCTTCCTGCAGTTACTCAGAAGATGGAGGCGTTGCTCCCCAAGAACTACGGACACATGGCTGTCGAGATCCCAGGCGCTCGTGCCATGCTTGACGCCATCATTGCCCTCTCCGGCCCCTGGGCCATCGTCACATCGGGCACCGTTCCGCTCGTGACGGGATGGCTGAAGGCTCGCTCTCTCCCGGAGCCCACGCCGGACCGCCTCATCACCGGCGAATCGGTTGAGAACGGCAAGCCGGATCCGGCGTGCTACCTCCTTGGCCGCCAGCGAATCGGCCTCGAGGACCCCAAAGCCGAAGTGCTCGTCCTCGAGGACAGCCCCGCTGGCATCCGCGCTGGCAAGGCGGCTGGATGCAAGGTACTCGGTCTTGTCACAAGCCACACCGTGGAGCAGGTTGTTGGGGCCGGTCCGGATTGGGTGGTGCGTGATCTCGACTCGGTCAAGGTTGTGAGCAGCAAGGGAGGCAAGGTGACCATTGAGGTGTCAAATGCCCTCAGAATCTGATGTCGAGGGGAAATGTGTTGCGACATAGACAAGGACAAGGACATTCAGTGGTCGAAATCGAGGGAAAGGTGACTACTGATATGATGAATTCAATAGACCAAGAACAATGATAGAACATAGCATTCCGGCGGTATAGAGCAGCCAAGGTACACAATCGAAATATCCCTTGGCAGGGCATTGTCAACGACCCCCTTCAACCCCTCTTCATTATACCTTGTCTCCCTGAACTCGCATTGTCACCAGAATCAATGTCAGCATGAACACACCTACCCGAGACCCAGAGAGTGCCATGGAACACGACCCTATGGGACCGGTGCAGAATCGCGGTCTCACCAATGGCGGCGGCAGCAGGTTCAGAGTCGGACGAGGAGGTAGGCACCCGGTCACACCAAGCCCGGGTCCTCTCAACACCAACACTTTGACTTGGCGATGACTTGGCCGTCGCACGTACGCACACAAGCATGCACACTGACACAATCTAATCTCCACCATCGGGATCAAGGGGAGGGGGGGCAGGGACCGACCCAACACGCCTCCTCCCGGCTTTACCATCTTTTGTGGCCTAGGCATTGCTTTTCGGCATCTGCTTCCCCTCGTGTTTTCGATACGCTACCCGGTGAGACACACGCGCGCCCACGCCCTACCCTACCAATCCCGCCGCCCGACAACTCTCGGAGCCCACTGGGCGTCCGCCATGAGGCCTGCTGTAAGTCCCAAGGAGGCGCTGCGGCGCCCCCTCTAGGAAAAACCGGGCTTGACATCGCACGGGGCGTTGCAGCGTCAAGAACGCACCGACTTTTCACAACGTGCTCTCTTCCGTCCGTGACCCATCTGAATGTCTCGGCACCTGGTTTACTTTGGCATCTGCCCCGGCGCCACAAAGCCCTTTGACCTTGAGAAAACGGAGCGGGGGCTGCACATGGCACAACAGGACCAAAAAAAAAAAAAAAAGAGGGTACCACAGGTGGGAGGAGACAACAGGAGTAAAGGGAGTGCAAAGTCAAGGCGCCTCTTGTTGGCCCCGACCTTATTTGTCGCACCCATTCTGCAAAAAGTCGGCGAGCGTTGTGTCGACGCGAGGATGTTATTATGCACACACGGAGAAAAAAAAAACACATGCAGAAGGCAAACGAGACAAGAACGATTCGGGAAGATGACGCAGAGCGTGGCGTTGGGCAACCATGCCTGTCAGTGCAACACTTGACAATTTTGGTACTTTGGATGCCGGGCTGCCCCTGATACGAGCAATCGGTATTGCTTCTTGCGTGTGGGAGACAAGTGATAACTTACATGCTCATCTCCCTCTGCTGGGAAGGTTGCAGTTTGCGTCTGCAGGTCCCATCCTCCCCCCCAGAAAAAGCAATCCGCATCAAGCTGCAAAGCCCCATGACAGACCTGCGTCACCAATGATCCCTGTGGAGCGAATCCATCTTGTCCCTGAATCTTGGTTGTGACAGGAAACAATCTGTAAAGACGGATGAAAATAGCACTCATCATCTTGTCTGCCCTAGGGTATGGTACCCAGGCATCCGGGTGTTGGCATCTACGGGGCAAATGAAGTCTCCGCCGTGCACAGCATTGCATTATCGGCTGATGACGGAATTAGGATGCGCGTGTGGTACAACCATTGTAACAGTATGACGTGCAATACACGGTATCGCCGTGACACAAGAGGGCTGAGCGAATTGCCTTATTTCCCAGTTCCGTGGATGCGGGCGATATGTTCGGAGCACACCGTAGCACCGCCTGAACTGCGCATCATGTAGGCCGGGCATGAGGGAACCAAAACAATGCAAGGACTCGACAGGGTTGTGTAGGTGGGTGGTTGGGAGAGTGAGCGCGCTATGATGCATCACGAGATGTTGCCATGTAAGGGCAGTTGGCTGTGCTCGTGGCTCAATGACATCGCCGAGTCGGTGGCTGGCAACATCAAACAAACACGTCGAATTAGGACAGGGCTGATACAGACGACGCTGGCGTCATGCTCACACCATGGCGGTCGGAGATCCAATTGGGAGTTCATTCCCGTTGGCTAGCATGCGGCTCACCTTTTCTCGATGAAGGCGTTGTGGATGTTGTGGATGTCATTAGGCTTAGAGGATTCGCTGTGACGAATAGAGAAATGGCACAACACCATAACCGCATCGACCTTTTTTTTTTTTTTTCTTACACTTCTCCATCCCACTTTTCGTTCTTTCTTTCTCTTGGGCAGTAATTTGTTTCCCCAACAGTCGGTGATATCCGATGGCGTGCCCAAGTGCGAGCTGAGGAGGTAGAAAGCGGCATGAAGATGACTGCCGGTGTGTGCAACTGCATCGGCGTGATATACGTTTCCGACGTCGTCTCCACGCGATATTCGTGTAAGTTTGCTGTAAGCTGGTGCCCGCTGCACTAGGAGAGGGACAAATCGACCGGTCGCCGAATTGCATTGAGCCGTTGGTGGAGCACCATCGTGAGGCGCACGTGTGCAAAGGCTAAAGGTGCCCCTAGACCAAGTGCCGCCAGTTTTGAGGCACTGCGGCATGCCGGAAATTTAGCTAAGATACAGGAGTAGTCTGAAAATCCGCAGGTGATGCCTGTTTTGTACTGTCGACCGCGATCGTGGCTGGCGGAAGACACTTGCTAGGGATATTGGGGCCCGTCGCCTTTCCTGCCTTATGCTTCATTCGACGCCCCATGCGCCGCCGCAACAGCCAGCCAGCCAGTGCAGTAACCATCTTTGCCTGCATCTCCGTCTCATCACCGCCTCAACGTGCGTGCGCGCCTGCGTTGCAGCGTGGTACGTCAAGGCCTGCATTCCACTTGACATGCGTGTCTCTACCCCCTCCTCTCCTCCCCTCTCCCGACTAACTCTCCCGACTAACTCTCCTTGCGCCTGCAGCTCCCGCCAAAAGCATTGCGAAACCAAACAAGATTGACGCTAGCAGAGCCCAAAGGAGAGAGAGAGAAAACCGTCAAGACCGTAGTATGAAGCCTTGCACACATCCCCCACATCGACAGCTCTCACTCCCATTGTCACTAACACACTGTGCCCACGCCCCCTTACCCACTCCCGCAAAGCCACTGCTCCCGAGGGCGTTAATCCTCGCAAAACAAACCAGTTGGACGGACACGGACAAGGACACGGACACGGACCCGGCCCCGGGATGTGGTGGCCACGCTCACTAGTCAAGCTTTGTTTCCACCATTTCGTCCAAGTCCACCCTATACAAGGAGAATGGTGGGGTATGAAAGAACAATAGAGAGACCAAAACAACAACAGCCCAAAAAAAAAAAAAAAAAAAAAAAAGATAGGAAAAGAAAAAAAAAAAGTGCAGTGATGAGCCCCTGTGCAATCTTAAGACGCGAGCGGCGCTAGGATTTGCCCTCGTGGCCCGTCCCGCTTAGAGGCTCCTTTCATCCAACAAGCTCAAAAAGAAAATAAGAAAATAAAAAAAATCAGACCTGCCAAGCAAAGATTGAATCCGTCGCCGCCTTCAGACGACGGACCCAGCATTGGCCCCCCGTCGGCTTCCGAGCCCTCTCATTGGCCCACAAACGAGGTGACAGCAAACGGCGAGTCAGCCGTCGTCCGCCACAGTTCACCCCCGAATCGGAATACTCTAGCATTCCCGTAAAGAGATGACGACGCCGAACATCGCGCTGTCAACCCCCCTAATGAACCGGAGCCTTGGGAATTGCGGCCGTTGATTCATATTGGGTAGGTGCACTCGGACCATGTCGTTATTTTATTTTATTTTTTTTTTTTTTTGGCGGTGCGCGTCTCGGGAAATGGGGGACTGGTGAGAGCTTCGTCACATTTGCCGCCCTCGCTTCCACAAGGAAAAAAAAAACGGTTGCACCAAATGGGTCTCCCAGCGCGGACCTTGGGATGCGCCAACCTCTCCCACGATACCGGCGCAATGTCTGTTCTCTCCCAAGTGGGCTTCTAGTTGAAGTGGTGCCAGTTACGCGGTGCTTGTTGTCGCTCGCTGGTGGCCGGCGTCTCGGTGTACCTTGGTGTCCGGCCAGTCCTTCGCTTCAGAATCTCGCGCATCTGTCCGAACTTCGGTCGCCGCCGTGTCTCGCACGATATTCTGGCAGACGCCAGAGTCTGGCCCCAGATCTCGAGGTCTGGCCTCTATTCCTGGCTCTGAAGAACCGTTCCAGGCCTCTTCGTCGAAGAGATCTACACTGAAAACTTCCTGTTTTGCGACCCTCGTCTTCTGTTGAAGCGCCCAGAACAGTGCCCACAGATTCCAGCCCTCTGAGACTCAAGCTCAATGCCCTCTCCGCAGCGTGCGGGCCATCATCCCGGGGGGCTAGCGCTGTCCCAGCTCCCGGGCTGGTCGGCCACGTGTGAGATGGATCCGTGTTTGGCCCTTGCTCGACAAGTTGAGAAACACGACACCTCCATGTCGTCCACTTTAAGCAGTTTGTGTTTTTTTTCAGGCGACGCCATGGCCACCTTTGCCTGTCCCTGTCCGTTTGTTCGCGCGCCCCCCTGCTGGTCCCTGGACAGGGTACCCAGCCATCCATCACCCACCCGTACTATCTTCGACGCACCTTCTTCCCCTAGCAATGTCGCTCAAGGTACCTCATGGGGGCCATCTGGAATAGGCATGGCGCTGTCCCGATCAGAGCTGAGAGCATGGCATGGCGTTCAGAATGCGCCGCAGGTTGGACATATCCACCTGCGTTTTTTTCAACGGCTTGGCCGACTCGCTGCCGAGCAAACGAGTGAATGAGCTCCGAGGATGACCACAGTCGAATTATCGTCGTCCTCGTCCTGTGTGCGTGTCCATCTGCTGCAAGGGTCTTCAAGGCCCGCCTGGGCTCAGCTGGGCTCTTAATCCATTACCGGTTCGACAGTCCGGACCCTGAAGCGCTTAAGATGGTTCCCGTGCTTACTTGACGAGGGATGCTTGTTTGGCAGAGGCCCGGACTGGCCATTGTCAATTTTTGTCACCATCCAGCTGACTACCCTTGGCTGCGGCTGGAGGTGTCGCTTGGGCGAAGGTAGCCTTGAGCTAACGGTTGAAGGAGGTTTGGAGTGCGTGCTGGCCCTTCCCTGTTGATCCGACGTGATGGAACTCAACGAGTTACGCAAGTCTCTGTGACCCAGAGATTCCCAGCGTTTTGGTAGCTAGCATATCCGCCAATCCCACCTTACCCCCCCAATTTAGGCCGCCACCCGACGACACGGACGGTCTTGTTTTTTAATGTCAAAACGCCTGGCGCGCCTTCATTCCATCAAGTGCACGGGAAGGATTCCCGTGCAATCTGATAGCTCAATACTTGTGATCAATCAGATCAAGTGACCTGCTGCACCCGCTTAATATCACATCAACTCGTGGCAGGCAGCCTCCTTGGGTAAGAGTATCTGGCAGGCATGAGACATGCCGACAAGCCTAGCTTTGCCTCGTGGACGCTAAGCCCTGGACCTGTCGCTCTCCCGAGTAGCCAATGACCGATGAGGGATGCGCCAAGCTTCACACTCGTTAGTGCTGTCTCTGCTGGGACAACCAGCTTCCTGCTGAAATGTCCCAGCGCGAACCCAGGCAGGTGAGATAAACGAGGGCTCGGATGACGAGTCAACATACGACATGTTTTCACCGATTCTTTTCGGAAGGCTGGGTTGCAATTGAAAACCGCACTGTCCCCGTTGGGAAAGGGGCCGCAACTATCGCTTGGGGACATGTTCCGTAGCTAAAGATGGCCACCAGGGATCAACCATGTTCCCTAAGCTCCAAGCTTCTGGACATTACTGCAGACTTAAGGCGGCGGACAAGCGCTCCAGCAATGCAATTCATGATAAAAAACCATTTCCTAGACCCGCTCACAACTCGGGGATGCTGCGCCTGCAGATGTGGCGGCCTGTGGTTTACAGGGGCTGGCTGCAATAACTGACGCGCCGAAGTGCCGGTCAAAGCCTCACGAGCGATCTCGTTTGCTTGTTTGGGTTGGCCTCTCCCCGGTAATGCAGTATTTCACTGCGCAAACATACTGCCTTGCTGTATGATTTTCGACTTGTTTCCCGATTGGGGATTGATTGGCCAGGTCCGAAGATCGGCACCACTGACTTGGGACCTCCAGGCGCTGTGCGTTATCTTTGGTGGTCCAGAGCCGCAGCCTCAGCACAGTGACCGACGTGATCGACAAGATCTTCCCCGCCCTTTCCCCAGAACACACGCACGCTCCCGAGCGAAGGCCTGTCGGTAACAAGAAAAACCCATTCACACCCACAGGTGTCGAGAACGGCCCCGATGTTCTGGGCACCCGCCTCGCCGTTTATAGCACTGTCGATCGCTGCACCTCCCGGTTGGTAACGAGGCCCATAGGCGCAGAGGAGAGCCCTTCGGGAGCCAACATTGTGCTACCATCATTACCAGCTGTGCCAAGATGAATCCGTCAAACCCGGCCGTGCATGCACAAATCTATGGTGCGCCCCCCTCCCCCTCCCCCTCCCCCTCCGCGGCATAATGCGCATCTTAAGGAGATCACCCCTGGATGGGTCAAGTTCGGAGGAGTGACGTCTGTAGTTCGAAACCAACAACCTGCAGCAGTTTGGCTAGCATTCATCTAGAAGTATGAGCCGAGTGAATTGGATGTGAACCTGCAAGAGTTGTTTCCGTTAAAGCCGCCGTAAGCGGAACTGCGAATTTCACCTCGTGAGGGTCCTGTTTGGAGTCGAGACCGTTCTATCGTCGGGCACTCCGTGAGTTCGTCGTGTTTAAACCCCACTCGGTACCTGAGATGTGGACTCTGCCCGCGTTGCCGACCCACACACCCACCGTGGCTTGTGGATCAGAGCGATGACAGGCCCCGAGCCCCCCGTATCAGATCTCGTTGTAGGAAGAATGGCGGGACGAGGCGAATGTTTCTAGTCTCTTCGAGCCATGGAGCGCCTCGTTGAGTATCGAGAACTTGGCATCGAGACGGCATTGCAAAATGCCATCAAAGGATTGACATTTTGGACAGGAAACGGTCCGTTGTTCACAAGGCGGCGGGGCCCTTTGGTTATTCAAACTTGCGAAGATGCGCCGCGACTGCGTTCGGCAGCGTGCGTTGATTCAGTAGCAGCAGGTCAGCGGAAATTTACTTTGCCACCGTAAATAGAACTACGCGTCCACAACGTGGAGTGAATGTAACTCATTGTGGTGCAAAACCACACTGAAGTGAATGACTGAGCGACCACTATACCGGTTTGCTTTCCGAGTAATGTCTTGGCCAGTGATAGGGCAGCTGCTACGGCCGTCAACAAGGTAGCGCCTCCGAAGCCCATGGTTTGCGAGGCACGGCTGGCTTGAGCATCCTTGCGTCAAACCGGATGAATGGTTCGGCTACGATCAATGGCGCCCTTGTGGCCGGGCCACGATCGGTTTCCATCGATGTCCTATGTAGAGTTTGGGGGAGGAGGCTTGATCACCGCCCCTCTTTTGATTCCAGCAAGGTGGCTGCTTAGCCACTGCATCTCGGAAATCTAAGCCAGCTGATGAAATTACCCGAAAGGCTTGTCTGGATGGGCACACCACGCGAGGTCAACAGGATGCTACGATGTTGCATGGCGAGCGTTTCCGGGCGGAAGTCAGACCGGAGCAGGGGTCTCGCTGCTATGCGTCGTGGTCCTGGTGTTGTTTGGGGAATGGAAACTCCCAAAGCAGGTGCTGCCAACAGGGAACCCAAGCGTCCATTCAGATGCCTTCCTGATTGGATCACAGCGATTGAGGCCTGCTGACAATGTGATTGGTGATTGGGTGGAGAAGCTGGACACTGCTATCCGTACGTGCGCCCGACATGTACCTACGAATTGTGCACCAGAAGCGTCAGGCTGGTGCCACCCTGGGATAACAAGCATTCAACCCCAGGCGCCTAGACGAATATTATTGTCAGGTCGCGAGTGACAGTCGGGACGGGGATGATGGGTGCAGCGCGGATCGCAGCCTATGACAGATTAAGAAGAGGCCATCCCAGCTGGCCAGTTAGAGTCAGCACGAGGCAGCATGGTTTCGACTCTCCATCGCTCATGTCTTGGTCTCGAGTGCTCTGCAGCATGCGAATCAACGACATGGATTAAGCGACAGTTTGAGAGAGCAGACCACCACCAAGTGTACATCGGGCACAGCGGGTCACCAAAAACGACAGAGCTGCAAGGTGGAGACGGCGTAGCGCTTGCCAAAAACGGCAATCATCTCGAGCGGGAAACGGGATTGGGCGAAGGATTGGACAGGACAGGACAGGACAGGGCAGGACAGTTCAGTTTGTTGGGTGTGGGCAGTGAGGGCACTGCCAATATCGTCGCCTCAATGGTGCACAGCAGGCTAAGACAGTGAGACCGCGGCCGACCGGGCAGGGATTCTCGGGTATTGTCCAGTGTCCCCTCTCCGATACTCAATTTGCAAAGGCGCATGCAATGAGCTGTCTGCTTTGGTTCGCGCGCGGTATCTTGTCTTGTCTTGTCGCCGAACCAGCCATGGATGGCAGGGTCTTGGTGAGCCTACATCCATCGCAGGGGCCGAGCCATGGTCTGCGCGGGCGCGAGGTCGCCAAGTACACAACCCTTGGCGACGACTGTCTTTGAATTCTTCCAAGGAGATCTAGGCCTTGGTGGCATGGGCTGCAGCCGCAGGCTCGTATGTAAGGACATGGCACAGGCGGATGGTCCCTAAAAACCTTGGACCATGCTATTATTGCCAAGGCCCTGGGCAGTAGAGGCCTCTCATCAGCAGCCCAAGGGGCCCCCCAATTCAGCCAGCGGAGTCTGTCTGATAAAAACTATCCTGTTTAGCAAACGAGGAGGGCGTCAATGTTTGACTGGGCGCATGGCAGCTGCACAACCACGCACCACGCACTGGCGGGAACTCATCTGTCAGCTGGGTGCCAAGACACCAGCCCAACCGGCAGCACCAGGGCAAGACGAAAAAAAAAAGAAAGGAAAAAAAGCAAAATATTGGGCAAGGCACGTGTGAGTCTGGAACGAAATAGCCATTGTTTCCAGAAGCGAGGAGTGTCCATGACCAGGTGAGTCCGTGAACATTGTATGCACGACTCTGGTCAAGTGGACGGTGGCGAGCGGGCATTGAGGTGCACGGGTACCTGGAAACGGCCAACTGATTTCCCCAGCACTGAGGGGTACCTGTCATTTCTGTCTTTCTTCGGCGTACCGACAAGTCAGCCAGGCGCCGGACTTAGCGCTGAGATTGTTGATTGTGCATTCGGACGAAGTTGCTGCTCAGCCCTGGGGAGCCGGGGTGTTCTTCCGTGTGTGTTGCGCGAGAGTAACTGTGCGCTAGGCGCTATGAGGGGGCTCTTAGGGACCAACTGTAGCCCGAGTAGTGGACCCGACACTCATTTCGTAGCATTAGAGACGCTGAAGGAAGCCTCTACGCGCTAGAAGCCTGAGTTTTTCTTCGCACTGTTATTCACTGATTCGTTTGGGGTTGGGTTTCTCGCTATCGGTTAACCAACTCCTGAACTTCCAGTCCGTCCCATCTCATCCGGCGGACAGCAGCACGATGCGGAGCCTCTACCGTACCTGACGGTACCGGGCTGGTTCGGCCTGAGAGCTCCTCACCTGTCACCTCGTTTCCGCAGCCTCGGCGCTTCCAAGTCGCAGTTACACCGTGAAAGGGTCTCCCCCCTCCTTCAGCTGCCCTTGGGGTCCCATCAACTTCTGTTTTGGGTGACAATGTCATCCCTCCTTTCGGGTGACGTCGATGACACGACGCGACATCGACCGCGACATGGGCAAAGTTGAAAACCAGAGCACTTGATAGCTTGGCCAACGTGTTGACAGTAGTGCTGGTCGCCGCCGCCGCCCTGGAACCTGGCCCTGCCAGTTTGCGTCGTGCATTAGTTGACCCCTCAACTCACATGGTGGTACCTTCTGTACCACCACATCCGGGCCCGCCCCCTCCGCTGGCTGCCCTCCGGACTTGGTGATGCGCTGAGCCAATCACCGTTATGGCCAGGTTGAGATGGATGAGCCCCAAATCCCACCCAGGTGGCAGCCCCATCCTAGCTTGATAGCCGGCCCTGCGTTTCTTCTCCGAGGCAGGGTACTAGGGAGTATACTGAGTGGGTTGGCCAGGGCGCCGCCACGACGGTGCGGCGGCGTACCCCTGCCTGCCCTGCAACTTTCCACGCCCAGGGGTGGCCCTGCTAATGGAAACCACGGACACAGCCTTGTCGATGGGAGTGCGAGTGGGCGAGGGGCCAGGGCGGGCAGGCAAGGGTGTGGTGGGCAGGGATGGGAATTTGAGACTTTGGTCCCAAGTCGCGCCAGGTACCTCAACCCTGGGCCGCGGTGCGCTGCTGTGCGCTCCGCTCCGGCACCCTGGCGCTCTCAAGCTCGAGACACAGAGGGAAGCTTTCGTGGGCATGTGGGCTCAATGGAAGTGATCCCCTTCCCGGCTGCGGGACCACGGATAGCATCCAGGGTTCCAGGGGCGGGCCTGAGGGCTGCTCCGTCACCCCAGTTCGCTCTCTCGGGTGCGAACCCACACGCCATCTCGCAGACCCGTCATGACGGGGCCAGACGACTGCCGGTGCACCCAAGGCTGCGTACATGTCTTTCCTTCTTTTACCCTCCCACGCCCCTCTCATCAAGCCCATCATTGCTCTTCCCTCTTCGTCTAAGACCTCCTTCATCGACCTCATCCTTTGGAGGGCAGAGTCAAGAGTGAGCTTTGTCTCACCGCACCGCACCCTTCTCGCTTCCTTCATATACATTGAAGCCTTGAGCAATTGTTCAAAAGACGATCCGATCCTCCATCTCCAACCACCTCCATCCAGATTCGACACACCTTCCTGCGCTCTCTTACACACTTGGGACATCCGCAGCCTGCTCTACTCACCAAAGTCATTCTTTACTTTGTTGTTGTTTTGTCAGGATACCAGCTCTTTCACTCGCTCTTGCTTCGACATCATCTGTACGGGGTACTCCCGCTCAATCCGCGCCGTCCTCGCTGCAATCACTTCTTCGCTTATACACCCCTCTACTCGGCTGTTTTCTAGGGCAATAGTGCGCACGCAATGAACAACATGGGATCCTACTCCCAAGGTCAATGGTCCGGATGGGCATACAATGGCAGCCCCAGCACCTTCAACGGATATGCGCAACTGCCTAGCTATTCTTCCTACCTCCCCGAGTCAATGGAGATCTACAGTGCCCAGCAAGGCCATTTGGTCCAGCACCAACAATTGTCTCGGGCGAACGATCCCAAGCCTCGCCTGTCTAAGGAAGAGGTTGAGATCCTGGAGGCCGAGTTCCAAAAGAACCACAAGCCAAACAGCAGCATCAAGAAGGCACTTGCCGAACAAATGAGGGTTGATAATGCTCGCATCAACGTAGGCACTCATTTCCCTGTCATGTGTGTGGCGTGATAAACTAATCGGAGAACAGAATTGGTTCCAAAACCGTCGGGCACGAGAGAAGAAGGAAAAGAACATTCGTGAATATGCTGCCCGGCAGAAGCTGGAGAAGGAGCAAACTGCTGCTGAGGTTGGCCATTTTTCTGACAGCGATCGCTACAACGACCGCGTTGTTTCTAGCGCACCCTTCCCTGATCCTCGCCGACCATCCATTAAGACTGAGGTTTCAGAACCAAGTCTGTCGGATCTTGCGACGCCAGATCATGAGAGCGAGACTAGTCATTCTGATGCTTCTTCCCCGTACATCTCGGCCCACGCCACTCCTGACCGTGCTCTCTCATTTGATCCCATCGATGCCAAAGACTACCTCTCTCTTGGACAGCAAGGCTTTTCGCAAGATTCCACGAGCGCATTTCTTTCCTTGTCCGAAACCAATGCACATGTTCAGGATAATGGCCTGTCATTTCCTGGCTTTGACCAGTTCCCCCAAGTTATCATCATGCCCAACGGCGAGGGCGAAGCCACGCCGTCCTTCACCCAGCACTGCTTTCCAGGAACACCTGGTTTGTCTCCCAACTCTGTCCAGGACTCCTACTCCCAATTCAGCGAATCGGACTTTGATGATAGAAACCTCGAGATCGATTCTCAAGAATCATTGAAGTCGCCCCCATCAATGGACATTGCTTCCCGCCGAAACCGTCGGCCCCCACACCTTGCGATTGGAGCGTCTCACAGCTTCTCGGGTTGCGGCCCCAAGACTGCAGGAGACCTGGGACGGCGATCCGACCTTGGTAGCTCGATACGCCGCGTCGCTTCAGCCACCAGTACTGTCCGAGTCTCCAAATATGCTGCAACACCCCGAAGCCCCTACTATGAACGAAACCCGGAGGCACTCTTCCAGCTCGACCGATCCCCAAGCTTTGCGCCAGCTACAGCAACTATCGCACCCCCCACTCCCAACACACCGGTAGTATCGAACCAGCCCGAAGTATCATCTGCTATCCCTACCAACGACAAGTTTTCGTCCGATGTCCTCATCCACGACCCAACCCTGCGAACACCGCCAACGACACCTAGTGTGATGGACCACATGTTTGCTTTGAACGCCGGGTATGATGGACCTGTCAACGATGAACCCATTGTGACTCCGGGACTAAGCGCCTTCTCCACCGACTTTGAGGTCCCCGGAATGACGGGCGGCATTCCACACTATGTCACCAATGGTTGCGCCAGCCAACCTCAAACACCATCGTACACCACACAGATGGGTCCCAATTACTTTGGCTACTCTGGCGGCAATGCGGAATACAATTGGTCAGATGTCTCAGTATCGGCCAAATCATCTCCTGGCCAGAGCCATCGACAGGTGCAATTCATGAATATGACACCGTCAAGCTTTACCCATGGAGAGAGATAGCCTCTCGTGACAAAGCTTCACGGGCCGGAAATCACTCGACGGCGGAAACATGCACGGCTGGGCCAACATTGCATCTACACCGATCTCCGTTCGATGCGGCCGATTTCTTCTCTTCCTCTTATGGAACATTGTACAATATGGTTGAAGACCAACGATCCCGCTTTGCTTTTTCTCTTACTAACGGCAATGAGAACCGTTACAGTGCAAGCAAGGAAAAAAAAAACTTTCTTTGAATAATATCATGAATGCAAGAGAATCATACCCTAATGTAATGGATGGACTATCTTGGCGCTTTTGGATGGGCACGGCAAAGAACCGTGGATGGGCAAAAGGAGTGAGCAACATGACTGGCTAGCACTGATTTGACAAGGGATGCTCGGTATTTTATTCGGTTGGGTGAACTGCGGTGGTTATGGAAAGGGGTGGAGTTGCTGGCAGTTTTGACCACAAGCAATGGCTAGTGGATACGAAGGATATAGGAATCATCTATGAATATCAAATATGACATAACAATGATGACAATCAAACAATCAATTCAGAAGTGATTTGCGATGAGATCCCCTCGTGGTAGTGGTGCGAAAAGTGCCGATGAGGCCAAGAAAAGAAGCAGGCAGATGACGCCGTGCTCTCACCTGCGAAGTAGTAGTCGCGAATGGACAAGGCCGAGCATGGCAGATGAGCGGGCGATTAGATGCCAGCCAAACGGAGCAGGGTGGGTGGGTGTAATGAATGCTACCGCGTGGTGTTTTCGGGCCAGGTGCCCAAAGCCGACAGACGCCGACAGAAACAATTCCGCATTCACTTTGCATGGCATCCGCATTGAGGCGGACGGTCCACAACGGGTCTGGTACCCAGGGCCGACGGCGCAGCAGAGGAAACACTTTCCCAATGGGTGTCCGGCGTCACCACACCATACCATGTCGCCAGAGCTGACGGCCGAGAAAGAGGCTGCGTTGCAACCTATTCTGTCCTGTCACTGTTATGGTTCACACTCATGACAAACACGGAGATCCAAAGCGGGCCAGTCCGAAGCCCGTCCCCGGAAGCTTCGGCCCCCACACCCGCAATGACCCCCCTGCCCGTCCACCACCCTCCCTGTCCCGATTTTCCCGCTAAGCTGTTTTAGCGTGGGAGAGTGATCAGCGGCTATTGGCAAGGTTTTTTTTTTTGGCATGGGATGGAGGGTCGTCCTGGACGTGATTGGGCGCTTGGGAGAGCTCCTATGGAGAGAGGGAGCGACGGAAAGACCTGTTTGATAGCTGGGAGTCCAGAGGGAGAGGGGGGATGGGTAAAATGAACAAGAGGAGGGATATTCGCTTCTACTGTTCGACGTGACCTTGTTGGTGCACCTGTGTGACTTGTCGCTGTTGATCATTGTCACCCCCCAGGGATGCCCACCGTCTATCTGCGTGCAAGGATGAGCATACAGCCAAGCTGCAGATTGGGAAATGATATGTGTGGTACAAAGAGCTACCTGAGCAACATGTCCTTAGCCCTCAGCTTTTCATTCCCATTCAGGTCTGCATCCGCATCCGCATCCAGCCTCTTTTCGTCTAATGCAAGATAACCTCCTCAGGGGATTCCGTTTCGGGCCACAGCAGCAATCGTGATCCTCGCAAAACGGTTAGCAGCTGAGGGGGTGATGCTTTAAGGCTGACGGTTACAACGGCCTGTCTGGTCCTCAGTGTGGCCTTGGCTCGGCTCAGCTCAACTCTAGAGGGGTGGCGCTCCATGTGGTGTGTGAGATGTGGTGATGCCGAGCATGAGTATCACAGAGAGAGAAAGTGGCTTTCCAACATCCAGCTGAACGCCCCCGTGCGCTAGTGTTCGAAGGTTGATTCAGGCCACAGGCTCGGTGTGAGCAGGAGCACCAGCATGATGGTGATGACGAGGGATGATGCGCATGGAGGCTTTTGCCTCAACTCATCCTCGTCTGCGTTTGGTAAGACTCAAGACAGGGATTGTTGAAAGCCCCCCTGGAGTTTATCAACGTGATCGACACACAGCTGCAATCAAGGGCGAGTGTGCGAGCCCACTGCGGAATAGTCGAGGCCTGAAAACCGTGGCCATGGAACTAACACACGCTTGTTATGCCGCCTCCGCGATTCTTTTCTTTTTCCTGTACCATCATCATTCTGAATAAGGAGCGGTATGTATGTGCATTACCCCGCCTGCTAGACCAACAGGCTGGATGCAGGTTACATGGTTCATTGCTTCATCATGGAAATGGAGTAGCTCGACATTCAGCTCCGACTGCGGCTGGGAAGTACGGACAGTATCGGGTCGATTCTGCCCGATCGTCAATCTTCCCTTGTAAATCATTCAGTCCAGAGAGGTGAGATGGGCGACAATCCTTTTGGTTAAATTCTGTTCTTAAAACAAGATGATAAGTAAGATGAGAGGGGAAAATATGCAGCTGCTCAAGAGTAGCAAAGCCCCAAGCCATGGCGAGAGTGGGGCAATTGGTCTTTGGCAAAGACGCGCCAAATCTGGACGTCACTGAACCGTGCGCGCCCACACGCGTCTGGCCGCCCTTGAATCAGGAAAACCACTTTAGACAGGAACTCCACGCCAATCTACCACCTCGACCCCACGATCACTGCGGACACCATTGTTCGAACTCAGGGTCTTTGTGCTTTATTTATTATGCCAATCAGTTCTTCTTTCTTTCCATTTCATACATGAGCCGTGCATGAGCCTTTTATCGCTTCCATGACCTCTCCTGCCCTCGCCGGCACCGACGCGTCGCGTCCTCACTCAAGGATTTTAACGCCAAGCTCTGAGGGCACATTGATTCGTGACGATGGTGCCAAACCCAGGGCTTCATCTCTAGAGATGAAGAAGAGGAAAAGAGAGGATTCTGTGACGATGGACCATTTGTTGAAGCCATCCATTGCGCTCAAGGTTAGTTCTATATCGTCTGCTCGCTGATAGCTCTTTCTTGTTGACCTCTGATGCTCTATCAAGCCGCACCCACCAAACCTCCATATACAACCCCGAGTCGTGCAGCCATTGATGGTGCTTCCTCGCGAGAATCTCTCGTTATCATGTATTGATTTTCACGCAACCAACTCTGACTTGTCGCCGGGTCGATTGTTCGAGACTCACATCAAAGTTCTGGATCTGGAAAGTCGAGTGGGCTCCGCCCCTGTTGTCCTTCTCGTGCGATACGAATCCACCCGCAATGTTTACGCGCTTGAGAGACAATCAAATGGACTTTATCTAACATGTCCAATCGGTTCTTGGGTTGATCTGGAAGACCTTGCGAAGCATGCCAGTGCCATCTGTCTTGAGCGCATTCGACCCATTTCGAGACCAGAGTCCCGACAAAGCGCATCCACGACGCTGACGACACCACACTTGCACAAGGAACAGAAAGTGAAGCGAGCCGCAATTGAAGCCATTCAGTCCCTTGTACGTAAACGGCCCAGATCACAGTCTATCTCGACATTCGACGATGCAGCAAAGCCAGAAGAAACTGCCCATCAAACACCCAACCCAGCTGAAACACAGCTACCATCGCCTGTTCTCAAACAAGAGAAGCTAGCAAAATCTCAACCTGAGCCAAAGCCTAACCCGGCAACACCCACCACAGCTTCCAAGCCGAGAAATCTCTCCGGATCTCCCCCACAGCAAACTGCCGAGAACATTTTTGAGACTGTCAGGACGCAGTACTTTGAGGCACTATACAAATCCATGGTTCGTCGTCCGTATTGTCTATATTGAAACTCTACTAACTTGTTCAGGGTTCACTGGCGTATTTTGCCAAGGGACCGTTGTCCCGCGCGCGCTCCGCATTCCATCTGGACTTGGAATCTAACCTTGAAATGGGCGACCTGATTGATTTTCTCAAAACCCTTGTATTAACAACGGTACAAATTGACAAGAAATATCGTGAAACCATGCCACATATCGTAGCTAAAATGAAGATGGTTATCGAAAGCTCTGATGAAGGGCGAAAGAAAAAGCGCCGGACCAAAAAGATGAAGCTTGGGAAAGACGGCTTATACCCCTACGAGGAGGAACACATTCAAAAGTGGTGGATCGCGAACAAACCTGAGCTCAAGGAGGATGAAACCAACGTTTCTCCCCAACAGATTAAGTCTCTAGCTTCGATGCTCCGGACTCGAGAAACCCAGTTACAGATGATACTCATTTTGGAAATATTAGCGTTGACCCCCTTGAGAGCAGCTGAAGAGGCAGAGGACAGTCAGCTTCCACCATTGCCCGGACTTGCAGAGTCTCAGGCAAGCATGACCCCTCAAACTACTAAGAAACGAAACAGGCACAATCTGCCGGTCCTTGTTGATGTTCATGCCGACCGCTTGACTATCTGGCAATCTACTGCCTCCGATGAGCAGCTTCTCCTCGAGGATTCGCAAGTTACGCGCACCCCGGGAGGCGGTCAGATGGAGCAAAAGGCGTCATCTGAGCCTCTGAAGGACTTCTGTGTTGACGTCATTGTCCCCTTGTAAGTTTTATGATCAATCCAGCACTTCAGATCTTAATTGTTTTCAGTTTTTCAGCACGAATTCCGGAACTATGTGACGCCATCAACCGGAAACTAGGCGGCCCAGTAATCGTGAAGCCTTCAAAACTGAGAAGTGTAAAGCGATCTGCAAGCAAACGGGACCTAAAACCTGGGGCCGCTACCAAGCGGCCTGGCCTTGGTCAACAGCCAAGAACTCTTCAGCGTGCACTCTCCACTGAACAACAGCATCGCCGAAGTGTCTCCAGAGGCCCGAGCAACATGATTGCCCTCATGCGTTCTGCAACATCCACATCTTTACCAGGCGTCAAGCGAGAAGGTAGCGAGCCCGCAGCCGTAAAGGGCGCCCTCAAGGGTGATCCCGACTTATTAAACCGGAGAAACGGCCCCCTATCACGAAACGTCAGCATGTCCAATTTAGAGGATGCCAAGGCGACCAAGAGGGCCATGGTCGAGGCTGAGTTAAAGGATGCCATCTCCGCTCTCAGGAAACCACAGCGAGGAACTATTAGCAAGCAGCTGGTGGATGCGGCAGAGCGCCGAACATCAACAGGCCTGTCAGCGAAGAGTAAGTTGTTAACGTCACGCTCTCATGGTTCGGTCACTGACAAGTTACACAGAAGTGAGAAAACCTGCGCGAACGGTCGGTCCACCGATTGTGAAGGCCACACCAACAAACAACCGGTTCAAGGATATGTTTGCTAAAACATCCCAATCTATGGCTGATATCCCAATGATGAGCACTGAAGAGCTGATCCCCCCCTCAAGTCTTCCGTCGAGAATTCCCTCGACGGGATTGCGGGGAGCACATGAAGATCCGTTTGGAAACACTCCCTCCCGGCCTCTGGACAGAATCGATAGCACCCCCACCAAAGGGTCGAGGTTCCTTAATCGACTTGAAACCGATGAGCCTTCACAATCGCCATGGTCACCCTTGGGGCAGAGGAGGGCCATGCCTGACGACGACTATGTTGTACCAGGAAGCGCAATTAAGAACCACAGAATGTTCGACGCGGCCTTACCCAGGGACGAAGACGTTTTTGCAACACCAATCAAAGCGACTGCGAGGATGCCTATGGACATGGAACCCGAGCAGGACGCACCCCCCATAAAGCCACTGTCCATTTACCAAAAGCTAGGATGGGATGACGACTTAGATGACCTATGATGAGTTTTGCCGGAGCATATAGATGGTGTTGACGTTGGGTACATTGCATACAATCAAGAGACAAAGCATTACTAAGTGGCGTTGGAATCATGGGAGGAACACTGCACGGATGATGACTTTTAAGACATGACGCGTTACTGCAGAATCAAAATGAATCAAATAAGAGCTTGTAATCCCAACTCAAATTACTCAAATTCATGCAGCTGCTGGTTCCACTATCATTGTGGGCAATTCTCTAATATCTACGTGCTCCTGTGATCCCAAATCGACAACTCTAATAGCCTCCATGCCAACTATTCCCTCTTGCAGCGCCAAGAACTGCAGCTCAACAACATGGCAAGCTCCAGGTGCCAACGGTCCTACCCGCGTGTCAGCGCTCAAGCAAACAACCTCGGTTGGCTCGACGGCAAAGTTTCTTTGCATAGCATGAAGTACATTCTCATCCAGGACTGCATCGGCAACCTCCTTCTCGCCGCGCCGCCGACCCCCGGTTGACGGAGGGCGAGCCATGCGGACCTCGTTTCGGCGGCGCCTTGGCACCGCAACGAGGGCCAGCTTTCGCGGAGGGGGCGCATTAGACTCGGTGGCGCGATTCACAACAAAGATCGTCCAGGAAAAAAGGTCACCGGGACGGACCGGCTCCGAGGGTCCGTTAAAGGTCATTGTGATGCCAAGCTCGGGAAGATTGGCTTCCGTGTTGGAAGTGGCAGCCTCGAGCGAGGGTAATGCGTCGGGGCGGATGGCAGATGGGGATTTGAGAGGGTGGACGGCCTGGCCTGTGATGGAGAGCTGGGATGGACGGTGAGATCGCTGGATGCCAGAGCCTGTGGTCGGGCCAAAGCCAGGGTTGACGGGGGTGGTGAAGTCGAGGTTGGTCGTCCACGACATGGACAAGCCAGGGGTGCATTTCCCAGGAACAACGAGGGCGGTGGCGGAGATGGAAATATCAAGATCCCTGGTAGGGTTCTTTGAAGTGACGTCTTGTTCATTGGGAGCAATGCGGTATAGGAAGGTAATATGGTCGTGGGAGACACACGAGAGAGGAAGCTGCATGCCGGACTCATCGTTGAGGGACTCAATGGTGCTGTCCGGTATCGACAGGTGGATCTTGTCGAGCGTAACTTCACAGTCGAAGTGTGATGTAAAATCCACCTCAAGGAGGGCTATGACAGCCGAGCTCGGCGGCGCCGTGTTGGATCGCGAGAAGCGTATTCTGGTATGCAGAACGGGGTGTATTTTCAACTCCAGGCGCTGCAAGGCCCGGATATGCTTCATAAGATCCTGTGGCCTGGTGACTGGGGCAACCCGTGACACGCGCAGTGCCGATAGGCGAGGTTTAACGCCATCTAGAGCGATGTCGTTGCGGAAGGACTCGAGCAAATTGAAGGCCAATGGCGCGCCGCTTTGCAGATATCCAGTTCCGCGAGTAGATACGAGATCTGGTTGCACCTCGGGCTTGACGCTGGCTGATGCGGAAAAGACAACCGATGGTCCGTGAAGTCGGATTCGAGGGCGCGCCAGGAACACGGGGACTTTCCAGATGGCATAGATAAACTGGCGGTTGGGTTTCTCTCCGTCCTCATTTTCGCCCTCCTCGGCACTCCCACTGCCGCTGTCGCTGCCACTCTCTTCCTCATCAACAACAATCACGGGGTCTTCAATATCAGGAACATTGCCTGTGAAGATGATGTCTGAGGTGGGAGGTGTTTCACGGCCCGTTGCAGGGCTATTAACAATCTGAGCCTCAAGTGAGATGATGAGTCTGCTCAGGTGAGACCTTAGTATCTTCTCTTCGATATCCGCGATTTTCAGCACGAGAAGTACATCAACTGTCTCATCTATAACCAAGGTTAGTGAGGGTAAATGAGATAGATGAATGAGGCGGTGGCCACCAACCAAAGAACAACGACTCCCGGCAGTCTATCGAGAGGAGAGATTTTCCAGGCTCGAGATTTCTAAATGCTTCTTCCAGGTTCAAGTTTGACTCGGAAGGGATTAGATATGTCAATTGAGACGACTCTGCGAAGTCGGCCGCGCGGTCGGGATTGAACATGGAGGCGAGCTGCTCTGGGGACTGAGGTGTAGCTTCATTGGGCTGTGCCATGTTTGCTGGAGGCAGCAGCACGGCGGCTGCATTAAATTCTCGCCCAGAGACACGGTGGCGCTTAACCAATAGCTATGTCTCTCTTTTTTCAGCTCTTTTCCAACGCCTTTTTACCCCTTTGTCTTGGAGCTGCGTCATTCGTCCAGTAGCAGACATTCCCCTGGAGCTGTCTGGTATGCCACCTACCAAAGAAAGTGGAGACGTGGTCGTTTAGTTGCATATAGCAATCAAGGTCGCTTGCTGCTGAAAACCTCGGTGGTCTGTGCGTCAAAAAGTTGACTACCTGCAAATCTCCAAGACGTCTCGCACACGAAACCCTGCGGTTTCCATCACAATCGCCCTTTTCCCGTCGCATCCCATCGCCTCTGGCGCGCAGCCGCTCATTCAGGGACGCGTCGCAAGACTCTTGTCTCCGACTCTATCCGAACCTACCGCCTCGCCCACCCGCCCCCCGACGTCGTCGCGATGAACGGCTACGGTGCGCCCGCCCCATACGGCCAGCCGGCTTCGGTTTGGCAGGAGCATCACACTCCCGATGGCCGAGCCTACTACTACAATCCCACCACCAAAGCGACGCAATGGACAAAGCCCGAAGAAATGATGTCGCCGGCAGAGGTTAGTCTGCAGAATCCCTCCCCATACCCCGCACCCCCATCCACAGCCTTGCTAACTTCACGTAACAGCGCGCCCTCGCCAACCAACCCTGGAAGGAGTACACTGCCGAGGGAGGTCGCAAGTACTGGTATAACACTGAGACGAAGCAGAGCTCGTGGGAGATGCCCGAAGCATACAAGAATGCCCTCGGTGCGACGAGCGAACCCGCCACTCCGGCACCATCGACCCCATTCACCCCCGGATCTGGCGCCGGAGCTGGCGCTGGCGGCTACGGCAACTCCTCCTACGATCAGCACCGCGACCAACGAGATTCGTATGCCGAACCCCGCCAGCTAACTTACGGGAGCGACCCCAAGGCCCAGGCCTTTGTTCCTGCTACCAATGATCCAGAGTATGCGACCCCCGAGGAAGCTGAGGCCGCCTTTGTCAAGCTCCTCAAGCGCAGCAGTGTCCAGCCTGATTGGACCTGGGAACAGACCATCCGAGCAACTGCGCGAGACCCCCAATTCCGCGCTATCAAGGACCCAAAGGACCGGAGAACCACATTCGAGAAGTACTGCCAGGATATGGTGATCCAGGACAAGGAGCGCGCCAAGGAAAGGCTTACGAAGCTTCGTGCTGACTTCGAAACCATGCTCAAGAGACACCCCGAAATCACGTACTATACCCGTTGGAAGACTGCCCGCCCCATGATTGAAGGTGAGACCATTTTTCGTTCGACCAACGATGAGGGCGAGCGTCGTCAGCTCTTTGAGGAGTACATTATCAGTCTCAAGAAGGCCCATGCAGAGCAACAGACATCTCTTAGGAAGAACGCCATGGACGGCCTCATCGATTTGCTCCCCAAGCTTGACCTTGAACCATACACACGCTGGTCCGATGCGCAAGGTATCATCTCATCCACCCAACCCTTCCAGAATGATGAAAAGTACCAGACTCTCACCAAGTTTGACATTTTGACTGCCTTTCAAAACCACATGAAGTCACTTGAACGCAAATTCAACGACACCAAGCAGGAAGAGAAGAACAAGAGGTTCCGCAAGGAGCGTAAAGCGCGAGACGCCTTCCGATCTCTCCTTGGTGAGCTTCGACGAGATGGCAAGATCAACGCCGGTACAAAGTGGTCTCAGATTGTCGCCCTCATTGAGAATGATGAGCGATATACTAACATGGCCGGGCTGAGCGGCTCATCTCCCCAGGAACTCTTCTGGGATGTTATTGAAGAGGAAGAACGTGGCCTACGTGGGCCCAGAAATGATGTTCTCGATGTTCTTGAAGTAAGTTGCCACAGCGGATTCCATGTCTCGTTTAGTTCTAACAATCACCAGGACAAGCGGTTTGAGCTCACTCCCACGAGCGATTTTGAAGAGTTCCTGTCCCTCATGAAGGATGATCGACGAACTGCTAACATTGATCGTGATGTTCTCAAACTCGTTTTCGACAGGGTATGTCGTCACCTTTCAGCCAAGAGGATTGTCCCGATGACTAACCAGATGCAGCTCCGTGAAAAGCGCTCCTCCAGAAAAGAAGACGACCGGCAATCGGAGCGTCAGCAGCGCAGATTCGCCGATGATCTACGGGCGTACATGAAACGCATGGAGCCCCCGATCACAGCAAATGACACTTATGAAAAGGTACGACCTCGACTCTTGAAATCAGACGAGTTCCAGGCCATCACTTCCGAGGATGCTCGTCGAAGTGTCTTTGACAAGCATATCCGACGACTGCGCGAGAAGGAAGACGAAGGGGACCGAAGCTACAGGCGACGTGGCGACCGCATGTCTACCGAGCGAGATTTGCACCGCCGCGAAAGAGACCGGTCCAGAGGTGAGCGATCTCATCGTAGCGGAGGACGCAGTTCTCGACGCAGTCGCAGTCCGGAGCCAGATGCATACGAGGCAGACAGGCGCAAGGCCATCGCCGAGCGAGAGCGCAACCACCGCAAGTCCTCCATGGCTGAAGGTCTGCTCAGGTCCGATCGTAACCGCTTGTCACCGCCGCCACGTCGAGAACGTGAACGAGATCGTGATCGTGATCGTGATCGCGAGCGAGACCGCGATTACGATCGACCCTCTCGCTCTCGTCGTGACGACGATAGCCATTATGATCGTGAGCGAAGAGATCGGGAGGATGAACGAGAGAGAATGTATCGCCGCCGCATTGACCGAGGTTCGTATGACGAGCTTCCCTATGGAGATGAACGCCCGTCAGGTTCCCGACGACGCCGTCCTGATGACGAAGATGACTACACACGACGAGATTCTAGAGATTCGAAGGCAAGACTCCCCTAATTCATACCCCTGTCCACGCTCGGTCAAGCTAACCATGAAGCAGCGAGTAAGAAGAGAGCGATCCCGCGAGCACAGTCCGCCACGCGAATCCCGTCCTCGCAACAAAACGCCCCCGCCCCCCAACAAAGATGTCCACTCTGGCAGTGAGGAAGGCGAAATTGAGGAGGACTAGGTGAACTCTACCCCCTTTATTCTTACCTTGAAGGATGATTTGGCACGCAACCGATGGACTTCCTCGGTACGTACGCAACGGCATCGTCAACCTTCCCCAATATGGCTGGTGGGCGAGATGACTCTCAAGTACAGGCTTCCATCACCAATGATTCTCTTCAAACAATCCAAGGCCGATTAATTGGTGGATGACTTCTCTTGCTTTCTTCAGAAAAAAAACAACCGTATATTTTAAACCCCAGAGCTTGATATTCGCCTAGTATGTTTCCTACCTTTCCTTCGGTATCGAGCCTCTGATTTGCACGTAACTCGGTTGTAGCGGTGCTTAGTAGAGTAGTTAGATTAGAATAATAATAGACACAGTGTGTGCTCTTCCATGACGAGCATGCATGTCACTTCTCTTGGTAAACGTACATGACGATCCAGTGGTTTTATTGTATGCTCTTATGTGTGAACTAAATGACAGCCATCTGACTTGTGGTGAGTTTCCCGCGAGGTAGGAAACCAGACGGCAGCAATCCCACTTGACCCATTGTCCCTCAATCTATGAAGATGATTCGGTCCACCCTTGCCTCGGCAGCCGAGCCGCAGCGTGTCCATTTCCGAAGAAATAACAACGAGCACGAGTCGGCAACCAGTCAAGTCGATGAAAAAAAAAATTGGTAAATCCACCACAAACTCCTACGGCAAACCGCATCTTCACAGGACCAGACAACAGGGGATATGCTGCCGTCACCATTGTCATTCTTCCGGGTCGTCATCCTCGCAGGCGCTGTGCTCCTCTATTCCCAAATCACGGCCGTGCCCGCCCTTCCGCTCCTTGAGCGAATTTCCATTTTGAACGCCCCAAACGCCAGGATATGCCTCAATGTGGAGAGGGAAAGTTTCCTTAGGGATGCCCTTAGCTCTTGGTCTCGGGCCCTTCCTCCAAGAAGAACTACAAAGATGCGTCAGCCATAATTCGGTTGTCATCATGTGAGTTGTGAGGGAGGTCACTTACGTAGTTTCCACCGAGCTTCTGCTCTTGGTCAAGCTGCGAACCAGGCTTGTTGATACGAGGTCGGTAGTTGGTAGGGTCACGACGGAAGGTGACATCCAAGTTCTTCAAGAAGGTGTTGCAACCGGTGAGAAGAGACTCGGGAGTGTTGGCGTGAGCGTCGATACCAGGCTTTCCGTCGAAGACAATGACACGGTCAGCAAGGTAGGTAGCCATGATGAAATCGTGTTCAACGATGAAGGCAGTCTTCTTGGAGTGCATGATGTATCGCTTGATGACCTTGGAGGCAATGATACGCTGCTCGGAATCCAGGTAGGCAGAGGGCTCATCAATGAGGTAAATATCCGCAGGGATACCGAGAGCAAGGACAATAGCAACACGCTGCAATTCACCACCGGACAGGTTCTTGACTTCCTGGTCGATAAAGTCGTCGAGCTTAAGAGGCTTGACAACATCGGTCTGGAACTGGGGAGACAGGAAGGCTTGCTTGATCTTCTTGAAGAAGAGTTGACGAACGGTACCGTCAAACTTGGGGGTAATGGTCTGGGGCTTCATGCTGATCCTCATCTCGGGAACACCAGCCTTTCCATCGGGCTTCAGGGCACCAGCCAAAAGTCGACAGAACGTAGTCTTGCCAGTACCGTTCTCTCCCATCATGACGATGATCTCGGAGTCAGTGAACTCGCCAGCATCGATGTTGAGCTTGAAGTTTCCGAGCGTCTTCTCCATCTTGGGGTACTTGAAGGCACGAGACTTGTCAATAGCAAAGTCGTCGGTACCCTCAGCAATACGGAAGGTCAGGGACTCATCACGGAATCGCAAGTTCTCGGTGGGGATGTGACCATCAAGGAAGATGTTGATACCTTCACGGACCGAGTAAGGCATGGTGACGACACCATAGACAGCAGGCTTTCCGTACAGAACGCAAATGTAGTCGGAAAGGTAATCCAAGACGGACAAATCGTGCTCGACGACGATGATGTAGTCATCATCGCGGAGGAGGGATCGAATGACGGAGGCAGCACTAAGACGCTGCTTGACATCGAGGTAGGAAGAAGGCTCGTCAAACATGTAGACGTCGGCCTTCTGGACACAGACGGTTCCAATAGCGAAACGCTGCAGCTCACCACCAGAGAGGAGGGTGATGTCACGGTCCATGATGTGGTTGAGCTCAAGAGCATCAGCAATTTCCTGAGTATTTCCCAAGCTAGCGCGGCTCTCAATCAAAAATCGCACACTCTTGTTGGTTCCGCGGACAGCCTTGGGGATCTGGTCCACATACTGAGGCTTGACAACAGCCTTGAGGTCATCCTCCAACAACTTAGTAAAATAGTCTAACAACTGTCAGTAAGATCCCGTGGGTACGCAGGGGTAGCATTGGCGAATTTTGTCACATACTCTGCAACTCGGAACCACGGAAGTGCTTAATAACATCCTCCCAGTCAGGGGGGTTGTCGTGGCGGCCCAGGTTAGGCTTGAGCTTTCCACTGAGAATCTTCAGGGCAGTACTCTTCCCGATACCGTTGGTACCGACCAGACCCAGCACCTGGCCGGGTCGGGGCATCGGAAGACGATGCAGCTTGAAGCTGTTGGGGCCATAACGGTGGGTGACCTGACTCTCGAGGTTGGTGGGCAGGTTGATGATGGTGATAGCCTCGAAGGGGCACTTTTTCGGGCAGATACCACAACCAATGCAAAGCGACTCAGAGATGAAGGCAAGGCGGTCGGTGGGAGAAACTTCAATGCAAAGCTTTCCACTTCGAACGACGGGGCACGACTTCTTGCACTCCTGACGGCATTTTCGGGGTCGACACTACGAAGGGAGGGGTCAGTATTTTGATGGCGGGGCACAGCGTCGATGTAGAGGCGACGACGAACGAACCTTGTCAGTGTTGACAATGGCGATACTGGAGAAAAACACACGTCAGCGTCGAGTCGAATAATTTAGGCCAGCTGCATAGGGCCAAAAACACGGCAATACATACCGCGTAAGCTTGTCCGACATGTTTGCGACTGGTGAAGACACAGAAATCGACCAACGAGTGCGAGGTGGGGTTTTGGGTAGGTTTTTTTATCGGTTTTTCAAAAAAGTGGAACAAAGGAAGACGGCGCCAGCACGGGAGGAGAGTGCAACACGGGGAGAGGCTTACGCGCGCGCAGGAGACGAGGGGGCACGCAGAGCGCTGGACAGGACTCCTTGGAAGGGAACAGGAAGAAGAACACAGGGAAAGGGGGTGGTGAGGGCGAGTAGCAAAGTTGTGTAGGCGATGTCCCAGTGTGGTCATCAATTTTTCTCGTCTTGTGAATCGTCCACTTTGGCGGGGCAGGGCAGTGGGGGATCGCTGGACTGTGAATCTGTTAGGCCGCCAGCCACTGCCAGGTGTTTTTTTGCGTGTATTTGTGTGCAGTGCGACTTGGCGCCTGCGTGTTTCACTATTGAAACTGCTATGACGTTTTGACGGCGTGATTTCTAGCTTGCAGCTATTCTACCAAATCTTTATGCGATGCTGCCGTTAGCGACACCCGTGATCTGAGTAATTTCAAAGTATTACGAGTCCGTGTCATTGGGGCTGGCTCTTGTGTGCGAGCACGAGTTCACCTTGCTGAATGTCCCGTTGCTTGTCATGTGCTAGGATGCCCCCGAAAATGGACATGCCCATGTGGCTTTCATCCACATACCTTGTAGGGTAACGGAAAGTGAGATGATACCTCGGCCTTGGCTTGACATCGGTAGGCCAATTTGGCTGAAACGATTCAGCTTCGCATACCAATCCAACCCATTCTTAGCCGCATGAAGAACCCCCCCCCCCTCCCCCAAAAAAAAAGCGCGAAAGAAAACAAGGCAGGTTCCTTGTTTAAAAAAAAAATTTCTTTAAAAAAAAAGAAACGATCAACCCTGATCAAATATGCTGAGCCGGATTGGTCATTAGAACATGCCTCGCGATCTCAATGGAGTTGTAGGGTAAGATACCAACCCCTGATGGTACTGGATGGGTGGTCTGTAGGAATAAGCACATACAAATCCATGCGATTTCGAAAACATGCCACGACAACGGAGCCATGAAGAATATTTGATTAGCTATTGAGGCTATGGTTGATCCCTCAGGACTCCCATATACCCTATTGTCTTTTGTTTGCCTGTCATTCAGCATATTGACTTCTCATAGGGAGTGCGTCATTGAGCAGCAGCAGAGCGGTGTAAATCACGTGACGCAACTAATGGGTTGGCCCAATCAGGTTTGGCCTGCCTAGAAACGCGGCCGTGCTTTCGGACCTTCACCCCGTGCATCCAATTCTTTCCTGCCTCTCCACCAGTGCATTTTGTGACATTCCCGCCGTCTCCTTCACACCTCAACCACGGCTACCCCCGTCCGGCCTCCGAACCCGCAAAGCTGCCCCGGACGTGCTCCCAACTCCTTCTAGATGCCGTTAGTTGCCTGAACGTCATTCATTAATGACTTGTAAGTTGCCCTTGCCTTTCTTCCCATGCTGCTGCATCCCACGCTCGTCCGTCCATTGTCTGCTGCCGATCCCGCCTCGACTCTCGCCGTATAAGTCGCGATCCCAGCCTCCGATGCACATATATATGCCATCTGGTACATGTTTTCGATGGAGATGATGCTTCTTGCCAATATACACGCGTCCGCGACTCGGTAGATTCCACCGTGGTCGCCTGAGTTCCCCAATTGCGGTATCGGCTCGACATCAGCCTCGCCATCGACAGCTCGCGCCGGATGCGACAAGTCGATTATTTCCATCCTCTGTCGCATCTTCTGCTCGTTTATGAGATGTTGGCGGGTCGCTGGACGAGCCTGATACCATTAATCCCTCATCCAAAACTGCCACTCCTGGAAATAATCTGCTAACGTCGTCGCGTCTGCAGCAGGCAGCTTTTGCCAACACCGTCATGATGTCCACCCCTACTTTGGGGGGTCCTTCCAATGGACACTTGTCGCCCGATGATGGAATCGACTCTACTTTCGATACAAGCGGCCACCTGAACGATAATGACTCCCCTGAAGCTGACGACCTACCCCTTGACCGTTCATCACCATCACCATCACCATCGGACGATGCGAACGGTGCGTCAAACATCGCCCATGACGATGCTCGGATGTCCGAGAGTGAGCAATCAAGCGAAGATAACGCGTCCGACGATGCCGACTTTGACATGGAAGAGAGCGCGCCATCACAGAACGAGGACGCGGCCGAGGAGCATGCCAGCTCTACCGACTCTAATAGAGCTTCAAAACGCAAGGCACCCGTTGGCGAAGATGAGTACATCAAGGCCAATCCAGAACTCTATGGACTTCGTAGAAGTGTAAGGCCTGAAAATTTTTTCACCGTCACACCATTGTGCTCACTAACCGGCAATTGCAGACCCGACCGCGGGAACAACGCAAAATTGTATGTTGCTGTTGACCATCATCTGCCTTGGAGCCATCCGCTAACTTATGCGCTACAGGTCGAGTCTGACTCTGATTCCGATGTGGCTCCTGTCAATCGCCGGAATACTAAGCGGCGACGCGTCGAGACCTCGCGACCTTGTAAGTAAACACCTCCAGATGCTTTCCCTTAGCCCTTTCGTTGCCTAGAACGCGCCTGACCCTCCCCTTTTAGCCTCCAAGATTGGTACCCCAACATTGCGCGCATCCACAAACGATTCGGATTCGGACTCGGATACGTACGGTGGAGCTCGGGCTCGAAGCCAACAAAAGAAGGCACGTCAACAACGCGAGTCGCAACCAGCTCTCGCACTCGCAGAGAAACGTTGGTCGAGTCGCCGAGCGGCGCAAGTCGTGCAACAGGGCGGATATGAAGAGAGTGACTTCGATGATGAAGAAGATGAAGACGAACTCGCTCCTGCCCACTATGTAGCCGACTATGTTGACGACTCACCATATGTGGAAAAAGTGGTCCGTCACCGACTGAAAGACGGTCTAGAGCTCGCCTACGACTCAAGTCGCAATGATTTTGAGTATTTCATTAAGTGGCAAGGCAAATCGCACTTGCATGACACCTGGGAAACTCTCGACGAACTCCGCAATGTTCGTGGTTTCCGCAAGGTCGAAAACTACTTTCGCAAGCTTGTAGACCAAGAGTTGGATATCCGGTTTGGTGATGACATCCCACCAGAGACTAAGGAGCAATTCTTTCTTGACCGCGAACGAGAAGAAGAAGCTTTTGAGGACTTCACCAAAGTGGAGAGAGTCGTCGCTGTCAGAGATGGTGACGATGGCGACGAGTACTTCGTGAAATGGAAGGGCCTGACCTACGAGGAGTGCACATGGGAGGCTGCTTCCGACATCAGTTCCCAGTTCCAAGACAAGATTGATCAGTACCTTGATCGTGCTTCTCGTTCATGGCAGTCGGATCGGAAAGAATCCAACCCCGACACTCGCTCAAGGATGATCAAGCTCGAAAAGCAGCCTGATTATATCAAGTTCGGTGAACTTCGGAATTTCCAACTGAAAGGTCTTAACTTCCTCTGTCTCAATTGGACCCGGGCCAACAACGTAATTTTGGCCGATGAAATGGGTCTCGGCAAGACAGTACAGACCGTTTCATTTCTAAGCTGGCTACGCAACTCTCGTCGTCAGGAGGGCCCTTCCCTCGTGGTTGCCCCTCTTAGTGTCATCCCTGCCTGGTGCGATACCTTCAATAATTGGTCGCCAGATTTGAACTATGTTGTCTACCTGGGACCTGAAGATGCGCGTAGCATCATTCGTGAACATGAACTACTCGTGGATGGTAACCCAAAGAAGCCAAAGTTCAACGTCCTGGTCACATCGTACGAGTTTATCCTGCAAGACTGGCAGTTTCTTTCATCGATCAAGTGGCAAGCCCTTGCTGTCGATGAGGCTCATCGCCTCAAGAACCGTGAATCCCAGCTGTACTCTCGCCTGGTAGGCTTTGGAATCCCATGCAAGGTCTTGATCACCGGCACACCCATCCAGAATAATTTGGCTGAGCTGTCAGCTCTGCTTGACTTCTTGAATCCTGGAAAAGTTAACATCGACGAGGACCTTGACTCATTGTCTGCCTCTGATGCGCAAGAGAAGCTCCAAGAGCTTCATAAAGCTATTGCACCCTACATCCTGCGAAGAACAAAAGAGACTGTTGAATCGGATTTGCCTCCCAAGACGGAGAAGATTATCCGTGTTGAGCTCTCTGATGTTCAACTGGATTACTACAAGAACATTTTGACACGAAATTACACTGCCCTGTGTGACGCTACAAATGGACACAAGAACTCTCTACTCAACATCATGATGGAATTGAAAAAAATCAGTAATCACCCATACATGTTTCCGGGTGCCGAAGAAAAGGTACTGGCTGGCAGCACTCGCCGTGAAGACCAAATCAAGGGCTTGATTGCCAGTAGTGGAAAGATGATGTTGCTTGATCAACTTCTCTCAAAGTTAAAAAAGGATGGACATCGTGTTTTGATCTTCAGCCAAATGGTCAAAATGTTGGATATTCTTGGTGACTATTTGTCATTACGAGGCTACAAGTTCCAGAGACTTGACGGCACTATTGGTGCCGGCCCCCGACGTATGGCGATCAACCATTTTAATGCCGATGATAGCGAGGACTTTTGTTTCCTGCTGTCTACCCGAGCCGGTGGTTTGGGAATTAACCTCATGACTGCAGACACGGTTGTCATTTTTGACTCGGACTGGAATCCTCAAGCAGATTTGCAAGCCATGGCAAGAGCTCATCGTATCGGACAGAAGCGTCCTGTCAACATCTATCGTTTGGTGTCCAAGGAAACCGTTGAGGAAGAGGTTCTTGAACGCGCTCGCAACAAGCTTCTCCTCGAATACTTGACCATCCAAGCTGGCGTGACCGATGATGGCAAGGCCTCGCTCCAAGCAGAGCTCAACAAAAAGGGATTAAAGACTGATGGCCCCTCTTCGTCAGAAGATATCCAAATGGTGCTGAAGATGCGTTCGTCCAAAATGTTTGAGCAGAGTGGCAACCAGGAACGCCTCGAGCAACTGGATATTGACTCCATTCTTGAGAATGCTGAAGTCACCAAAACTAAAGTTGATGACAAGATCAACCTCAGTAGTGGTGGTATTGACTGGGATAACTTCATGCAAATCACCGATGTCAAGGTGGACGATATCAACCTTGATTGGGACCAGATCATCCCTGCCGATAAGCTGGCCGAGATCAAGGCGGAGGAAGAGAAGAAACAAAACGATGAATACCTCGCAAAGATTGCGGCAGAGAGCGCTCCACGACGAGCCACCATGAAGAACCGGAACCGGGAGACTGACAGAGCAGATCGTCTCAAAAAGCGACAACGCGAGCAGCAGCAAGAAGAAGAGGAACAGCAGGCTGCGCTTCGTGACCCCAGGCGTCCTTTGTCGGAAAAAGAGCAGCGAAATCTCATCAAAGCTTACTTCCGGTTTGGCTCCATGGATGATCGTGCTGATGACATCATCAAAGAAGCCAAACTTGGGGAGAGAGATAGTGATTTTGTTAAATCGGTCCTCGATGATTTCATCAAATCAGCCCAGCAAGCTGTTGATGACAACTTTGCCAAGCTTATGGAAGAGGAGAAGAAGATTGGCAAGTCTTTGACAAAGAAGGATAGAAAGGCGGTCCTCATCGACTTCGGCGAGCTGAAGAAGGTGAATGCTGAGACCGCTATTGAACGTCCTAGACAGCTGCAACTCCTTCACCAGGCCATCCGGGCCCATACCGATTGGCGCTCATTCCGACTACCTGATGCTACCAAGGGCGCCAACTACAGCTGCCCATGGGGCGCGAAGGAGGATGCCATGCTCCTTGTTGGAATCGATCGCCATGGTTTTGGTGCCTGGGTGCAGATTCGTGATGACCCCGAATTGGATATGACTGCCAAATTTTTCCTAGAGGAGCATCGCGTCGAAAAGAAGGAGGAGAGAAGCAAAGGCAACGATAAGATGAAGGCGCCTGGAGCTGTTCACCTTGTCCGGCGTTCGGAATATCTTCTGTCGGTCCTTGTTTCGAAACATTCGACCGATCGCAATGTCCAAAAGACTGTCGAAAACCATCACCGTAACAACAAAAAGCACCTCGCCAATGGCCACCGTGGAAGCGGAACTGCCTCACCTGCGCCGCAGAGCAAGAAGCACCGCGATAGGGATCGTGAGCATGTTCTGGCTGAGCATCATCGGTCTCGGAGCTATGGGGAAGATAGGGCTGCTCCAAGAACCGACTTTAAGCGAAAGCATTCCGCTCACGAGGATAGCCGTAGCCCCAAGCACCGTCGGGTTGATGAACATCGTCGTTCTAGTAAACATGGTGACGAGCGAGATCGGATTGAAAAGCGCCGCCATCGCGATGAGGATGAACGCCGTCATGACAAACATCGCCATCGTGACGAGCGCCGTCATGATAGGCATCGTGATGAGCGCGACCGTGATCGTGATCGTGATCGTGATCGTGATCGTGAGCGAGAACGCGATCGAGACCATGAGTCGCGACCGCAAGACGAACGGAGGACTAAGGCCCTCAGACGGTTGGACGAACTTCGACGCATTGGTGACGATAAGGACCAGAGAGCCAAGGATAATGATGCCATGATTTGGTTCTTATTGAAGCCGGTCAGAGAGAACTTTGAGAGAATTCTTTCAACGACCAAAGACAACGTCAAGTCTAGCAAGGAGCGCGCGTCTATTTTCGGCGTCGAGTTAGTTGTTATTGGCACGTTCCTCGACGAAAAGTTGCCGGCGACGGCTGCCGATGAGAGTCTCAAGAATAATTTTTGGTATGTAATGTACTCAATTGGTTTGGGAATATGTGCAAGGTGGCTAACAATTTTAACAGGGACTTTTTAGCAGCTCTTTGGCCAGTGGACGATACTAGTAAGAGCGTTACTGGAAAGCGATTGAGCAACATGTACCGCACTTTGCATGCTCGCAACAAGGGCTCTGGATCCGGCTCGGCAAAGACAAATGGCGCCTAATGTTTGTTTCCACATGACGCCGGTGTTGCCGACATGACCTTGAAAGCACACCCCAACAGATACCTCAATTGTACCCCCGACGACTTGAACAACATTGGCATTTTCTGCATGGTTTGGCGTTTGGCACATAGGTTGGCAAGGGTTTCCCGCAAGAGCGAAAATCTCAGCCACAACATACCCGGATTTGCATGGTATAGGAAGCGTATGAAGGAGTTATTATCGGCTGGCCGTGTCGACTT
Organism: Calonectria pseudoreteaudii; assembly: GCA_001879505.1. NCBI lineage: Eukaryota > Fungi > Ascomycota > Sordariomycetes > Hypocreales > Nectriaceae > Calonectria > Calonectria pseudoreteaudii. The sequence continues at coordinate 716,962 of KV875230.1, forward strand.
TTAACATGGACCGGCCTGTCCCCCCCAAAAAATTCATAATGTCACGGGATTGTGACATTGTTGTGCCAGTGGTACTGTTGTCTTGCTCTATTTTATTTTCTCTTCTCGGGCGGGGAGTGGGATGTTTTATTTATTTTGCGTAACGGCTTCCGGATGAGGGTGCTCAACTGCAATGACGGATGATCTCTTACTGGTTGAGGTCCTTCAGCATGAGGAGAGAAGCCGGACGCAGTGGGATGAGAGAGATTCTCCGATTACACATGTTAGAAAGCCTTCTTTTTATTTATTCTACAGGCTAATGGAAAAAGAGCAATGACGACCAAGCTTCTTAAAGCTTGCTTGGGTTGATAGAAGATTTAAATATAAACTCAATGATGATGTACATGAGACGCGGTCATGTGCCCTGGAGATGAAGGAATTGAGGTTGAATGTTTCTTGAATTGCCCAAGACGTCCAAGCTACTATGACAAGTGGTTATGCTATACCAATACAAGGAAAAAAAGAAAGAAGTAGCCCCCAAGATACAAGACGCCCTAATGGTGGATTCCCTCTGTTATATACAAAATCCTGTTCTTGATGTGAGCCGACTTCATGACCCGAAACCTCGACTCTCCCAAGCCTACAGCCACCCCTGGCTGGCTCGTAGACTGAATATTTTCATTGACTCTTCTTTACTTCTTCAGGCCTTGATGTAAGGGATGCCGGTGAGCTTGAACGCACGCTCGCTCAGGTTGGGCTCGTGCAAAGGGCGTTCGCGGACGATGTGATCGGGCTCGCCGTTGCGCTTGGCCAAGTTGGTGCCGGTGTGCATGGCATTGGGCCAGTGGGTGGTTCCGAGGAAGTTGTGGAAGGCGTCGCGCTTGCGGATGAGGTCCTCCTGGGAGGCGTCGGCGACGGGCATGTAGCAGGTGTAGACGGCCATGCGGTCCTGCTCGCCCTTGACGGGGACGTTGTAGTGCGGCGCGCGTGAGTCCCAGACGATGAGGTCTCCGGGGCCGGCCTCGACCTTGACCCATTCACAGCCGTGATCCTTGAGCCACTGCATGCCCTTGTCCGTGTAGCCGTACCACTCCTTGGTCCAGGCGGGGATGCGGTCCTCGGTGCCGCGGATCTCGTCGTGGAACTGCTCGCTCAGCTTGTGCCCGCCCCGCGCCACGATGAGCCCGCCGTCGTTGGGCCCGTTGGGGAGCAGGTTGACCAAGCCCTGCAGGCACCGGAACCCCGGGTGGTCTGGGTCCTGGTCCTGGTGCGGCCACGGCTTGTTGGCCGCGAGGTGCGTGCGGTTGGCGAAGCCGATGTTGATGGCGTCAAACGATACGAGCAGGTCCTCGGTGTCGTAGACCTTCTCGAATGCTCCGACCACGCCGGGCTCGGATCGGATCGCCCACACAAAGTCCTCGTGCGCTGCGCCGTAGTTGAGGAGCATGCCCTTCTCCGTGATGACGGGGAGCTTCTCGGGGCGCACTGTCAGGGGGTTGCGACGGTCGTAGCCCATGCCACTTTTATTATTATCGAGTTAGAAAGAGAGGTTGCGTTTGAATGGGAGGCAGTGGCATTGAGTTAACAAGAACACTTACAAGCTCTCAATGAGACCGTAGAAACGGTTGGCGTAGCTCAGGGCTCGCTCCTGGGGGATGGCGCCCTTGATGACGGCGTAGCCGTCGCGGACGAGGTCATCTCGCCAGTCACCATATCGGCGATCTGTGCCGTCGAGCTTCATTCGCTCGGCGCCGTTGGGGCGGAGAGTCAGCGTGGGCTGGGAAGCTGTCTCGGTAGCTGTCGCCATGGTGTTTTTCTCTGAGGGGGGGGGGGGGGAATGGGATGTCTGTCTCGCTGGGGAGCAATTAATGATGCTTTGAGCTGGAGAGCAGAAGAAGCTAGACAGGAAGCCACCGATGATGCTCCTCTTTTTATCACCTCCAACCGCCCGCCCTCCACCCTCGCGATGGCACGGCTTTCGGAGCCGCCATGCCCTGCCCGAGCTGTGTAAGCCATCCTCCACCCTCGTCCGTTGGTGATGCCGGACGGGAGCCGTGAAAAGTGGACCGGGCCGCCCCTCGGTTCGGTTCAGCTCGGTTCGGGTCGCCAGCCGAGTGCTCCATCATGACCTCGATGGCATGCGCTCCATCCCCAAACATGACTCGGAATCCTGCGCGGGACCCTTATTACCCCACAGCGCCTGGGGTAACTCCGGGGTGTCTCACAGGACAGCTGACGCCGCCTCTGAATAAGTGACATGGCATTTGCTCATGGCATTGTCCTCATGGACGACACCGGCAACACGCACCACGGTGGGGGCGGGGCCGGAGGAGAAGACAGTTCCAATTACATGTTGATGGTCATCGCTTGAGGGAATTAGAAGCATGGTGAGTGGACTTGGGTTGAGTTGAGTTGAGTTGAAGCAAGCCAAATTGCAAGGCAATTGATAGCGGGTATCATGAGAACTAAGGCTAAAAAATCATATGAGGGATTCGACAACCCAGGGAGCAGAATATGTACTATTGTGGCCCAAATATTGTCCGAACATCCCAAACAACAAAAAAAAAAAGGAACTTGTAATTAATACATTGATGCAATAAAACAATGTGCCAGCCTTGCTGTATTCATAATACTCGTCCATCAGAAGAAATCATTTTGATCACTGCTGTTATTTATCATAAAATCCCCGCCAATCATAGACCAAAATTCATCTAATGGCAGCTCCTGAAAGGGGTCGAATAGTGTTTCGTTTTGCGAAAAGGGCGTCAATCCAAGAGATGTTAAATTTGGAGACATTCTCATTTCGGTAGAGGGAGGCGATCCAATGTCTCGTGATGCAATACTGGGGCGATGCTCTGTGGGCGGTGTCGTGATTTCCAACGCAGCCGCCAATTTTTCTGGTAATTGGGAAGCGCCCTTGATAAACTCTTCATTTTGGCCTATCCGCCGGTAGTGATCCCGCGAATATTCAGTGCCCATGTTGATCAGTTCCATGTCGGACCGGCCCATTCGTTTCTGTGGATTTTTGAGAATATTGAGCGCCAGGACAATGGCTGCCAAGAACGGCTGCGTTGTGGTAAAGATGATGGAGTGAATGTCGTGATCTGCCAGCTCTAGGACTTGCTTGATGATGGATCTTGCAGCTCCAATGCAAATGTTTTGGTTTTGTAATAACCTTAGATTGTTTGGAAGCTTGTTGCCGTGCTTTCTGACTTCGTTCGCGTACGACTTTTCGGGAAAGATGAGTGATGCTCTGAAAAGTGTTATCTGGGCCTAGAGAGGTGGCAAAGTTAGCTACGTGCTTGCGCAATGCGAGCTTGGTGCTTACCTGGTAATACTGAAGCGACAAAAAGCTGACAATGTGCTGGTGGTATAAAGGTTGTTGCCGATCGTAGTCGACAAATACTTCATGCCCAGGTTTCATCCCTTCAGGGAGGGCTTTTGACCAGTCAAGAAGCGCCTGATCCAACCGGGATGTTTCATGCATAAGCATAAAAGAAGAAGGCGCTTTCCTACGATATATGTGCTCGCTGATTTGTCCCAAAATCCTTGATAATGAAACCCACATACTGAAGTAGTCGGGTGTGCCTTGAGAGCTGATGCGAGGCAGTATCTGGTCACAGTCATGGTCGGAAAAGGCGGGGGGCCGTCCAGTTTCAAGCTCCATTAATTTCTCCAAGGCGTAACAAGACCACCAGATTCTTGAATGTAGCTCATGATTCATTCTATATCCGGGTGATGACCCAATCGGCACGTCGTCGCTAATCTCGGTTGATATGTGTCGATGTAACCCGAGTGAGTGGGAAACGCGGATGGCCTGACCCAAAAGATGCCAGGCTTGGCCCTCTTTGCCTATCATGAAGTTTTGATTAGAAAGCGTACCCGGCTGTAAAGTCTTGGAAGGGGAACCCACCACGTCCACGTAGCGCAATAGCTAACACTAACATGGCTTGAATGGAACCCAAATAAGGTACACTAATAAGGTGTCCCACTAACGTGTAGGCCCCATTGAGGTACATTGTCCCAATTTCTGTTATGCCATCCTCGCTTTCATCGCTGCCGGCGCTTATCACGCCGTAAATGGTGGCTAAGCTTGCGATATCATTATGTGTGATGGCACCCTGAAGGCCGTTTACACTGGCATTTTGAAGCTCCAGGAGGCGCATCACATCAGACATCAAAGTTGCCTGTTCCACAACAGGGAATAAGGGATATATGCGGTCGAAGAAAGTTCGCATCGCCGGTTCGAGTGTTGTGATGGGTGGAAGGTCGGGTAGCTGGAAAGATAATGGGAGGTGGAATTCTTCGACATGCTTCATTCCCCATCGAAACTTGTTTGACATGAGCGGTAAACCTTTTCGTTTTAGGTAAAGGTCAACAAAAAGGCAGAGACATTGAAGACTGCTTCCGCCCATATACTTGGCAATTGTGAGCAATTGTTTCGATGTGAGCAGTGATCAGGCTGTCACACATACCTTGACACGATGAGAGCTTTCATCGGTATTGACGACAACATCCGGGCTGTCATGAACCTGTTCAATAGAAGGGGAATCTCGACTCTCCGCATTTTCCATGTAAGCTCTTGTTACCCAGGTGACTTGTTTTTCCCCGGGAGAGGGCTCCTGGTGTGGAGGTTGGGATGCAGCTTCAGAAGCACTGGGCATGGCTTGGTCGAATTGGACGCTCATCATAGAGCCTGAAGCACTCCGCTCGCTAATAGACCCTGCACGTTGAGAGCGATACTCTCCCGGAAACCTCCCATCTTTGGTCGCCCACTTCCTTACCGCAGGGCCATCCGGTCTTCGGGGATCTGAGGTTTCGCAAGTGTCGCCGCGCAGCACACAATTTCGACACTTGGGGGTTTCGGCGTCGCAACGGACTTTTCGCCTGCGGCATTGATTGCAGGCCAAGGAAAGGCGAATGCGCTTGGGGGCGGCGGGCCCTAATTGAGGCTGTTCATTCATGGCCTCGACGCTGGACGATGATTCTGGAGTATTCATTGCTCCTGGTCAAATTCAAAGCTGGGTCGCAAAAGCCAGGCGACACAATGGGCTGTATGGGCTGAGCCTGCCGACGAATGACTAGGGCAATTGTTGGATAGAGTGGTAGGAGATGGGATGCGCCATGCGGGCAGAGAGAATGGGAGCATGCGAAGTGGGATGGTGATGCAATGAGATGCGACGATGTGCGATGTGGGCGGAGGCCAGCCTTTCTAGCTAAGGGACCCTCTTGGGCCTGCCATGATGAACCCCGCGAAACCGGGGGCGCCAGAGTGACCATGACCGGAAGAATTTAGCAGATTGAGAGCTGACGCCGGCGAACACCACAAGCAGACCAGGTATTTCCTATGCGACGCGAGCCTGCCTGTATTGAGTGAGGGTGGAGAGGGGCACGACCGGGGCACAGCGGGGCCGAAGTGGGGGACTACTGTGGTGGTATATTCCGGGGTAATTAGTAACGAGTGCTATGGTGTTTGGCAAGAAGGGATGCGTGCGTGTGGGAAAGAGTGTGTGTGGAGAAGGAGAGGGCGAGAACTACCAACTGCCTTGGCCAGGGTTTGCCACTGCATGTGCATGCGCGAGGGAGTGACGATGGTCGAAGTTTGGGCTGTGGAAGACGAGAATGTGGAGCGTGGACCCTTCCTCTCCCGTGTTGCCCAAGGCAAACGTCGTATCCCTCGGCTATTGCCGTCAAATCCAGTGTGCTGATGCACTTGCCACTCTGCAACGCCGAATTTGCAATCCATCCATGCGACATGAACGAGATTGAGACTACCTCCGTCGACAAACTCCCCCGCACTGAGATGTGCGGTGAACCTGCTTGTGGGGATTTTCTTCTTCTTCTCTTTTCCAGCTGTAGCAGGGGTTCTGGGCGGAGGATATTCGCTAACGCCTGGAAACCCAATCGAACAATGCCAGGGTTACCTGCAGTTTCACATTTTCTTATGTTTCGTTTCGTGCAACGCACAACACCATTGAGGCTAGAAAATGGCCAATCACCAATATCGATCTTGCTACTGTGTGTCTTGCACATCAGCCGCACTTCTTCGACTATCCCCAACTTGGCCTTGTCTCCATCTCACAAATTCAGAAGGCGAACTCAACATGTTTGTTTGGCTAGGAACCCAGATGGATAGATGGGTTCTTATTTGTGATCCAATCATGGAGAAAACCTGTTAGCGTGCATATCAGCTAATGTCTGGTCTGCTTCATCTTTCTCTATGACCGACATCTTTCATTTGCACTTGAAGCGCGGTCGACTAGGGAAAAAAAAAAGACAACGCACCGTCCACGTTGCCCACGCCATTGCCATAGTGACAACACAATTGGCTTGGTTGGCCTACCCGCGTCCCCAACCAACCAACCACCTCTCAAGCCGTGTCTACAAAAATCCACATTGGGCAAATCAGATGTGTCAATTGAGTAAACAATACGGGGCCGCTATTTTTAAGGCCTGGGACTGCCGGCAACTGTACAACGCCCTATTTAGATCCATGGGTCGCAACTCTACAGATTGGTTCTATCCCAAGTCTTCGAGTTGTCTGAGGCTACGACTCCCGTCGTGAACTTGTTCTCTGCCATAGTAAAATGCCGGCTCCAATCTCCCCTCGGCTCCAGAACAGATGTATCGAAGCCATCGCACTGTTGAGCTATCTCGGCAAAATTTATGGTCCGCCACAACGACACTCAAGCGAAGACCCAAACCCTAACGCCAGAAGCAACCGTGATTTTCGCTATAGGGACGAGAGGCACATATCTTCAACCTTGGCTTACCTTTCATGCATCAATGATGAGTTCGAAAGTTCCACCGCTGTCTGCGTTGGAGAAACCTCCAAAGGTCTTTGCGTCATGATAGCAGTCAATGCGAACGCAGCTGGTCCTTCGCCCTATTTGAACGCAGTTAAAGCAGGATTCGACAAGATCTTTACCATTTTAAGAACTGTCTCAACTGGTAAGTACGCGATGCTTCATGATGAGTGGCGTTTGTTCCTTACTGGCCCCTAGATTCTCGTGAATCTATACTCGAGCGCCTATTTATTAGCATTGTCACCCTGTGTCAACAGAGAATTATCACTCGCGCAAGACTAGGCAACGATCTATCTAGGCCAAGTTTGGGGGAATCATTGATTACATTGAAGACGGGCCTCTGTAGTCTGCCATCTGAGGAAAGAGACCCAGATCTCCCCGATTTAATCACCGCTTTAATCTCCATGTTGGACCGATACCGCCGCGACAACCTCCATCCTGTCCCACAACAGTTACGACAGGAAGAAGGCGATGACGAACCGGTTCGGGACAGAAGTCTTGAAGAAATTGTGGATAAATGTTACCAGATTTCCCGGATTCGAAAACTCGACAACACCTTCCAGCAAGCTTTCAATCAAGTCACACCAAAAGTCAACCCGCTTATGCCACCGGCTCTGCTTGACAGAATTAGAAAAATTGCAGCTTACAAAAAGTCTGCATCAACTTTATATGAACTTGCAAGGCGCTATTCGAGTATTCGAAAAGCATATACGTTGATCATCTCGCCGAACGCTGATGCGTTCCCCCAACCAGGCCAAGATAACACGCCCACGTTGCTGGAGGTACTCCAGCGCATTTCTCAATCACACCAGACACCATGGGTCCCTCAACAAGCCCAAAAGACTATTTCTGAGAGATTGCAGAAGGATCCATCTACTTTCATGACCATACTCAAAAATACCAGGGCGGATGCCAAGGTACATGCTGAAATTCAACTCGTATGGTACCTAGAGGAGCATCGAACAGAGATGGGGGAATCGCTCCCCAGCATTATTTCTCCCAGCAAAGAAGCATGCTACCTCTGTGATCATTTCATACGGAGCCTAACTGATTACAATACTACCGGTACTCATGGGCGATTATATCCTTTGTGGGTTCTCCCTCCGAACAACCCTCGTGAAATCGATTACCAACATTTCGTCATGGATCTTGAGCGTACGGCGATAAAACAGATTGGGGATATAGCACAAAACAAGATCAAAAGGTTGCAAAACCCGGCCGAAAGTCTGGCACCGTCGACTGTGAGCATTAAATCGAGGGCGCCCGCGATGAATCAACCAACCCCCGAGTCACCAAAGACCTCTGAAATCAAACCCGCACCGCCAGAATCCAGCGCCTCCTCATCAAAGCCCAAGGCTCCAGAATCGCGTGTCTCTTCAGCCAAACCCACCGTGATGGAGTCTCGTGTTTCTTCAGCCAAGCCCGCAGCGCCAGAATCCCATGCCTCCTCGGTAAAGCCCACCATGGTCGAGTCCCATGTCTCTGAAACCAAGCCCACGATGCCAGGGTCTCGCATATCTTCAGCAAAACCTATGGCGGCAGAATCTCGCGTCTCCTCGGCAAAACCCATAGCGCCAGAATCTCGAGTCTCTTCAGCAAAGCCTATGGTGCCGGAGTCTCCTGTCTCGGCTCCGAATGTCCCGCTCCCAGATTCTGGTTTGAGCACCCGCAGTACTTCTCCTATTTCTTTCATTCTTTCCGACATCACCGAGACAGAAACCGAGGTAGATACTAAAGCGAGTAGAGAGGCAAATCAAATACCAATAGATGAGCCAAGGAGAGAAGAAGTAGTAGAAGTGAAGCCAGAGGAGCCACCAAAAGAACAAGTGGAAGAAAAGGCAGAAGAAAAACTAGAGCCGCCTCCCGAGAAGAAGGTTTCCCATGATAAGTATGAATCATGGGACAGCGTTCACAGTGGGTATACGAAGCGTGTGCGTCTTTCCAAGCGACTGAAGCTCTACGTCCAATACTCGACAGCGCCTCCGAACAGTGGCACTAAACCGCTGAGATTCAAGGCGACGCGAGTATCCGACGAGGAATTGAGGGGCGAGTCGATGGTTGACATGATCATTTACGACGTGGCAGACTTGAAACAGGTTGTCTGTGACCCTGGGAGCCGGCATATTGGGCTGCGTCTGGGAAATGACACATTTAAAATCGACTTGAGCGAGTTTGAACCTGTAACATAAACCGAGGTGGGCGATTATATCTTAATGTTTAAAATGTATTGATTACAAGGTGCAATGCAAAAGTTGGGCAGCGAGAGCAAGGGGCCAATAGTCATAAAGATTTACTGGAATGATGGCGCGAGGTCTAGGTTATGAAAAATATTTTTACATTAAGATTGCTTTTATTAATGTGGCTTGTCAGATCTTGTTCCGGATTTTGCTTGCCAATGTCTTATAAAAAGTTACCATATGAGTAACCCACATGCAGTTGAGTGGGGAAGACGACTTGATCTTCACCACCGATACGTCAACTCCGACAAATCTCTCATGAAAGTGACTTGATTTCTTGATTTCTGTTATACAAGCAGAGCAGCACATAAAACTGCGACACGTTGAAGATCAAGAAAAACACCGTTGCTCCTTGAATTGGTAGAGAATCACGAAATTGCATCGGTATCTTGCAACAGGAAAACGTGCTGCTGCCCAACACCAAGTGACACTCACCCCGCATCCCTGCTATCTCAGTGTCATCATGGCCTCCTCCATGTTCGCCCGCGAGCGGCACCTTGCTGAACTGGCCGTCCACCGGGCCTCTATCCTCACAAAAAAGGTACTCTCGACTGTGAGCGGAATCTCGAAGGCCGACGCCTCGCCCGTCACTGTGGCAGACTTCGCCGCTCAAGCCCTCCTCATCAGCGCCCTTCGCAGCGCCTTCCCCGACGACACTTTTCTCGGTGAGGAGGATTCAGAGGCGCTGCGGGCCGATGCGGCGCTGCGGGATCGTGTCTGGCAGCTAGTGTCGTCAACGAACCTAGTGGACCCGGAGAGCGGGCAGCCACTTGCCAGCCCAGCGTCGGTGGATGAGATGCTGGACATGATCGATCTCGGGGGGCAAGGTCAGGGGGGATCCAAAGGGCGATTCTGGGTCATGGATCCGATTGACGGAACCGCAACGTTCCTGCGGGGCGAGCAGTATGCCGTATCTCTTGCTCTGATCCAGGATGGCCGCGAAGTGTTGGGCGTGTTGGGCTGCCCCAACCTGCGCCTTGACAACGGCCATATAAAGGAAACGTGCGTGGACAGCGACGGCTTGGGATGCATGCTATCGGCTGTGAAAGGGCAGGGCTCTTGTATCAGGGACATGAGTCCGACAAAACTCGGGCCCTTGGTTGCCATCGCCAAGCTCGAAGCACCTCCCAAGCTCAGCGACACCCACTTTGTCGACAGTCTCCTCAGCAAGTCGTCCAGGCACGACCTCATCCGGCGCTTGGCAGATGAGCTTGGAGCTCACTACCCGAGCACCGAGGTGTGGTCCTCCCACATCCGGTACGCAGCCCTGATTGTGGGTGGCGGCGACCTGCATCTTCGCATCCCCGCCAAGGCCACCACCAAGATGTACGTCTGGGACCATGCGGGAGCCCAGCTCATCTTCACCGAGGCGGGGGGCTCCGTCACGGACCTGGATGGGAAGACCATTGATTTCGGCGCGGGAAGGGACTTGAACCGAAACCGGGGCCTGCTTGTGGCGAGGGGAGGAGATGTTCACAAGCTTGTCCTCGAGAAGCTGCCTGCTATTCTCAAAGATGCTTGATTAGGGGAGAGAGGGGTAGGAGAAGGTACAGATTGCACCGTGTGGAACGGACGGAGCAAATACAGGTTTGAAATGAGCAAATGAATTGGGCAAATAAAGGTTAGGCATACAGAAAAACATATGACCAAATTCTAGATATACATCAAAATGACAACATGGAGATTTAGAATTAGTATGGACCCCTCGCCACTTCCATCCGTATCAACTTTTTTTTTTCATGGAGCCCCTGTATTTTACATCAGACTACTCCTGCCTCCAATCTCCATGCTACCTTGCCCATCCTTCATCTGACCACTTCGTCCTACAACAAATTCGGTGTAGATTCTCTGCAACCGCGCCCGCTCGTCGGTGCTAATACTGGCCCTGGTGTTGTCAAGGGCTTTGATCAGGTGGTCCCATCCAATCACCACCTCTCTTTGCTCGCTGGCCTGAGCCTTGTTTTCGGCATTCGCGGCGGCGGGTACTCCGTGTGCCTGTTTTGATTTCTTGCGTGCCACCTTGATTTCTTCAAGTTTGGAAAGGATGGCAGCATTTTCGATCAAAGCTGCAGACTTGCTCTTGGGTGTCACATCGACAGGCGGCTTCCCATCAGCCCCGTACCGGAATTGAACGAAGCTTGGTGTAGTGTTAGCCTTGCCCGCATGTCCGTTTGTACGTCGAGTGTTAGCAGAAGGACTATCAACGTCCAGGACGTCGTGGATAGCCTCAAGCTGCGCATTAGACACGAGAGCCTGGAGATCTGCACCAGAGAACCCTTCAGTTCGACGAGCGATGTCCGTAAGGGGCCCATCCGATTCGACTAGTTCATCAGCCAGCCGCACTTTCTGGAACAGCGCCTTGATGATATCTACCCGGTCCTCAATGTTTGGCATGTCGCAGAGCAACGACTTGTCCAGGCGACCAGGTCGAAGCAAGGCCGGGTCGATAAGATCTGGTCGAGATGTAGCGGCAAGAACATACACACCAGACAATCCTTCAGCACCGTCCATTTGCGTGAGAAGTTGGTTCACGACTCGATCCGTCACGCCGGTAGAATCATGGCCTCGCTTTGGTGCAATGGAATCAAACTCATCAAAAAAGAGGACGCAAGGTCTTGCCGCCTGTGCCCTATCAAATAGATCACGAACACTCTTCTCGGAAGCACCGATATACTTGTTCAAGATCTCGGGACCCTTGACGCTGATAAAGTTGAGGCCGCATTCGCCTGCGACAGCGCTAGCAAGCAAAGTCTTACCGCATCCTGGGTATCCATAAAGAAGGAGACCTGATCGCAATCGAAGCGGGCACTGGGCAAAAATGGGTGCATACTTGGTAGGGTACTGCAAGGTTTCCAAAAGCACTTGTCGCGTTTCTTGAAGTCCACCGATCGACTTGAAGCTGGTTGACGAGCTTTGTAGAGACACATTCCTAAGCGACGTAGGTGTGAACCCCTTCAAGGCTTTATCGAAATCGGCTCGGCTGATGTGAATAGCGGTCGAGTCGGAATTTGGAGACTCGGCGATTGCACGCATAATGGCCTCATTGCGTGCTCTAGCCACAAAAACTGTCAAATCCCCAGGCATGTACCCATCGGTTGAACCGGCAATATCGAGGAAATCAAGATCCGGGTCGAGAATGAAGCCGCCCGCTTTCGCCGCTGGTGGCTCTCGGCTTGTATGGCTTGCACCGTCCATCCAAGCACCGCTGTCTTCACCGACACTGCCATCAGCTGTTTGCGGACGGCTATCGTCAAACCGCGGAGGAGCATCTTCCGGGGCTATCGCGTCTTTGTTTACAATGGCCTCCATGACTCGGCGCCGAGCCTCTTTGTCAGGAGCCTTCAGTTCAACGATTTCGCGAACAACATGGCCGCCCACTACCACATTGTTAACTGACTCCTTCCCTTCTGCCGTTGCGAACAAGACAACACCGCTATCTTTGGTACAGTACTGCTTCACGACAGCGGAGATGATTTCGCTGGCCTGCCTGCTTCGACCGTTGTCGTTTCCAACTTGAAGCTCCGTTTCCACTGGACAAAGCTTGTCCAAATCATCAAGCACAACCACGGCCTTGCCGTTCAATCTGGCGCCCCAGCTGGCCGACATGAACAGACGGTTGAGGGTTTCCTTGATTGTTGAAATGCGCGTTTCGTCATTTACCAATTTCCTGCACGGGTAGTAAAGTGTGTAAAAGAGAGTTTCCTCTCGCAGTTTTTGGGCCAGGTGCTTCGCAATCGATGTCTTGCCAGAACCCATCCCTCCAGTCAGCAGAACTGATGACATGTGCGCAAGGTGTGATTGTAAGTTGTCCAACAGGGAGTCGATCCCGACAAGCAACGAATCGTGAGAGGCTTGCCGCTCAAAGGCATCGGTTTCGAGCAACCAAGGCGGCCGAGGCGTGGGAGCCTGAAAATCGATTGGCAATTTGTTATCGAGACCCATCATCCAATTCACGACATCTTTGCTCTGCTCTTGAGCGGAATATTCAGAGCTGTACGTAAATTTGACGATACCGCCTTCCCATCCTTGGGGGGCATCAAGTCCATCGAATAATCCGACGACAGTACCATCAGTCAGGGGCCCCTGCAGCACACCCTGAGACCCGGTTGACTGTGTATAAATTTGACGGAATCGCTTAGCGGACTCCTCTTTTTTAGCCTTGGTCTCACTGCCGAAAGAAAGGCCTTCGGCGGTCTTAGATCCAGCAGCAAAAGGGAAGACTTTGATGCCCTGAACAGCTCCTCGACCAAGCTGTTGCGGCGCAGCTTGCAGCTTGACCACGCCTCCGACCATTCCAGTGAATCCCAGAGCAGCAGAAAGGGCTGATGACAAAGCGACAGTTTGGCTATTTGGGGGATCGGGCCATTGTCTTAGATTCGCTATCAATTTGGAAGATGCGTTTGTCGCAGTTGGCGCAGAACCATCCTCAGCTTGGGGCTGCTGGAGGCCTGCGGGTTTGATTATGTCCACCACAACGTAGTTAACGCCCCGGAAGGCATTAGAAAACAGGAGGTCCTGATCAACCCACACAGCAAGATCCTGGGTCTCTGGTTCATCATCGAACCAGTCTTTGCACGCCGCTCTATCGATACCGCGAAGGAACATTGTGGGTTTCTTTTCCTCTCTAGTGCTTCGGCGACGGACAGTACTGGCACCGCTTCGTTTCGATTTGGATGTGCTTGCCACACTGCGGTGGTCTCCGCTGTTGTGGGAACTCTTTTGTCTCGTTTTCGGAGCAACAATAACCTCGGCATCCGGTGATATCTTTACAAACGGCAAGTCTGCAGAGGGCACAGGGTCCACCGAGATAACCTTGATATTTGCGGTCGTAGTCGGGGAAAGGTGGAGCGTAAGCGGGTGAGGAGCACTGATTGTGCCATCGCTGGGCTTGTAAGCCGGGTTTGGGAGCGCTCGCACTTGATGCTGTAGGTTCAATTCGAGAAAGTTTGCGTGGAGTTCGATAATCTCCCAGTCGTCGGGTGTTACGGGCTCGATGTTGATGGTGTGCGCCAGCGGAGGATCAATATGCACCGTGGTCGTGACTTTCTGCCCTTCTGTGAGTCCAAGGGTCTTTGCCAGTGTCGCATCGAGCTCGACCAAGTAGACCTCTTGATCGCGCGACGAAGTTCTCATGCCATTGAGTCCTTCGCGCCCAACCGGAGGCCCCGTCCTCCTCTTGCTCGGCATGCCATTCCATCCTACAAACACGGAGCGCTGCTGGGAGCCGGAGCCGGTAGCTGAAGGATCTCGGAAGCTAAGCTCGACGATGACATTTTGTGAAGGCTACCCATTAGGTTAGAGGCTGTGTTAGGTTCGCGGTTGGCATGGACGATTGCTTACGGTATTGACGTTGACCAGCAGAGAGACCAACGGCGTGGGGAGATTGACCAAGCACGTCCTCAGATGGGCGAGCGAGATCTCGGCAGTGACCGTTTGGGCGTTCTTCTTGGGAGCCATGATGTGTCGCGCAGTGCATCCGAGGACGTGTTGACTGGCGAGGAGGAAGTGATTTCACCCTGCCGGCTAGCTATACAAGCGGGTTGCGACAACGCCTCCGTCTTTGTCCCGATGCCGAGGTAGCTCACACGTGCCGTCGGCGACTTCCCCGTACTCCAGGGCCAGCTCTCGGAAGCCGTCCCCGCGGGAACCAGCCGCCCGGTGGTGTGGCGCAGATCAATTAAACCTGTCTGGTGAACAAAGACATGTGGCGGTGCAGACTTCTCGCGTGAAAACGCGAAACGAACGCGCCTGGCTCCCAAACGGCAGCGCCTATGGCAAAGGTGGAACAGTGGACCAGCGTGAAGCGGTTGCCCCCTGCGACTCCCAGCCCACTAATTTGTGCATCGCAGACGTTTGGTTTGCGACCGCATTGCTGTGTCTCTACCGCCCCTCACCCAATCTTTGACTGCACAGCATTACAACCTCTCCCAGCGCCCACTGGCTTTGCATTTCTGCAAACTGATATTCCACCATGGCGCTGCGCGAATTCAAAGCCCCCGTCAGCTACGAGAAGCAGCAGAGTAAGCCCAACTGGTCACCAGTGCAAAGGGCACAATTCTTTCGCTTTCGGCGCTAACCAAGAATCTACAGAGGCCTTTGAGGTCTTCCTGCAAGACTTCAAGACATCGCCCGAACAAACCATTACGACCGCTCTTGGGAACATCACTATCAATACAGATGATCTCAGCGACGACGATGACCTCATGGACGAGGACGAACAGGCTGGCGAACGTCGTCGCCTAGAGAAGCAGCGCAGAAAGGAACCTCAACACAAGTACAGGGACATGCTGCAGAGCCTTGCGGACCGCACAATTGATGAAGTGACCATTGATCTGGACGACCTGGCTTCGGTAAGTTTTTTTTCTTTTCTTTTTTTTTCTCAGTCGTCATCCTTGACCGAGGCTAACTGCTCCACAGTGGGAGCGCCAGTTCGGTGACGAAGAGAACCTCAGGTTGGTTGATTCGATAGAAATCAACACCAAGCATTATGTCGATATTGTTTCAAGAGCTGTTGATGAGGTCATGCCTCAGCCCAGCACAGATGTCAAGTTTGTTTCGTCTATCCCGTCAGCCTTAAAATAGCGCTGACCTCAAGAATAGCTTCAAGGATGATGTGTTGGATGTGTTGATGGCTCGTCGTCAAGCTCGAAACCGAGAGATTCAGGAGGCTGCAGAGCGGGACCCAACTATCGCCGATGACAAGTTTCCGGCCGAGCTCACCCGACGATACACACTCGTTTTCAAGCCCCGATCAGGCACATCAAGCAAGCCTGCCAAGGCCCTTGCCGTTCGACAGGTCCGTGGCGAGCACTTGGGTCGCCTCATCACCATCCGAGCGATCGCCACCAGGGTCTCTGATGTAAAGCCCGTCGTCCAAGTTAGCGCCTACACCTGCGATCGATGCGGTTGCGAAATCTTCCAGCCTATTACCGACAAGCAGTATGGGCCCTTGACCATGTGTCCATCTGAGGATTGCAAGTCAAACCAGTCGAAGGGACAGCTGAATCCTTCGTCCCGAGCCTCGAAGTTCTTACCCTTCCAGGAGGTCAAGGTCCAGGAAATGGCGGAACAGGTCCCCATCGGTCAGATTCCTCGAAGTCTCACTGTGCTATGTTACGGCACTCTGGTTCGACAAGTCAACCCTGGAGATGTGGTCGACATTTCAGGCATCTTCCTTCCCACGCCTTACACTGGCTTCAAGGCCATGAAGGCTGGTTTATTGACTGACACTTACGTTGAGGCTCATCATATTGTGCAGCACAAGAAGGCTTACAGCGAGATGATTGTCGATCCCACGCTGGTCCGTCGAATTGAAAAATACAGGCAAACCGGACAAGTCTACGAACTCCTCGCCAAGTCGATTGCGCCTGAGATTTATGGACACCTCGATGTCAAGAAGGCCCTCCTTCTCCTGCTTATTGGCGGTGTTACGAAGGAGATGGGTGACGGAATGAAGATTCGTGGTGACATCAACATTTGCCTGATGGGTGATCCTGGTGTGGCCAAATCTCAGCTTCTCAAGTACATCTCCAAGGTTGCGCCTCGTGGTGTGTATACATCCGGTCGTGGAAGCAGTGGTGTCGGTCTTACTGCTGCCGTCATGCGAGACCCTGTCACAGACGAAATGGTCCTTGAGGGAGGTGCCCTGGTTCTTGCTGATAATGGCATCTGCTGTATCGATGAATTTGACAAGATGGATGACAACGATCGTACCGCTATCCACGAAGTCATGGAACAGCAAACCATTTCCATTTCCAAGGCCGGAATTTCGACCACCCTTAATGCCCGTACCTCGATTCTTGCCGCCGCTAACCCGATTTACGGACGATACAACCCCCGTATCTCCCCAGTTGAGAACATCAACCTTCCTGCTGCCCTCTTGTCTCGATTCGATATTCTGTTCTTGCTTCTTGATACCCCCACTCGCGAGTCTGATGAGCAACTTGCTAAGCACGTTGCTTTTGTGCACATGAACAGCCGTCACCCCGACATTGGCACTGACAACGTTGTTTTCAGCCCCCACGAGGTGCGCTCGTACGTTGCTCAAGCCCGTACATACCGACCTGTTGTTCCTGAAAGCGTCTCCGAGTACATGATTAAGACCTATGTGCGCATGCGAGATCAGCAGAAGCGTGCCGAGAAGAAGGGCAAGCAGTTCACACACACCACTCCCCGTACTCTTCTTGGTGTGGTGCGTCTTTCGCAAGCTCTGGCTCGTCTTCGTTTCAGCAACGAGGTATCCTCCGAGGATGTTGACGAAGCCCTCCGTCTGGTCGAGGCTAGCAAAGAGAGTCTTAACAATGACTTTGGCAACAACCGGCGTGGCCAGAACGCCACCAGCAGAATCTTCAACCTCGTCAAGGCATTGGCTGATAGCGGTGCTTGCCGTCCTGATGACGCTGAAGATGAAGAGCTTGGTGTTGAACTGAGCCTGAGGAAGGTAAAGGAACGTGTCATTGCCAAGGGCTTCACAGAAGATCAGTGGATGGACGCTTTGGAGGAGTACACGAGTGTCGATGTAAGTTTACCCTGGTCAAATATCGCCCTTGCATCAAAACTGACAATATTCTACAGATTTGGCAAACAGCTGGTAACGGTTCGAGGTTGGTGTTTGTTACAGCTGACAACATGGACGATGAAATGGACTTTTAGGGGGCGAGATCTATGTAATAGTTGCAGCTTTATATGATGTTAGCTCGGGTTGGCGTTTCGGCATTTTCAGGGTAGATGAAATATCGATTGCCTGGTAACACCGCCGGCAATTAGTTACGATTCAATGCGATTTCGATCAAGTCGATCAAGCTTGGCAGTTGGTGACTTGTTAGACAAAGCCAGGCTGAAGAAAAGATACTCTGTATATAAATGAACAAACAGAACGAGGAGGGAGGTTAGTGCATCAGATGCTTGGTTTCAATGTGACATAAATAGGCCAGGTCACTGCTGTTAGTCTCCAACTAAAGATGTCTTGTGAAACTTACCCTAGACCTTAACATTAATGATTGCGTTTGGATACCGGTCATAATCCTCTCTAAGTTCTTTCAATTCAGTCGCTTAGACTCTGGAAACTTATTTGATAGCTGGAAATTCCTGTTTCAGTACCGGTAATCTAAATGCGATTGGCTTGAAGTGGATTTATCCGATGTCAGCGGAAGAAGGGGGACTAACTGTACACAGCATCAACAACATTGAACTCGCAGAGAAGAAATAACGAGTAGATAAAAAAAAAAAAATCAAGAAACCAATGCCGAAAGAATGCAAATATGATACTATATAACACACTGTCACACAATAATACATTATTTATCTTTTTTGTAGAATTTGAGTTGTTGTAGTGTTAGGAAACAGAGGATTTGTGTCGTGTACTATGTATTCTGTTAACAAGGTGGGGAACAAAACCTTCCACCTTGAGCTGAATAGCTTTCACACTGTCCATCCCCCCGGCCAAAATTCAAGTGAACGTTTGCTATCAAAATTTCAGGTGAGATATAACATGCCTGATCTATACGGAAATATGAAGATGCACAGTTTCTCACAAGCGGAAAAGTCGTCTTGCACTTGCACCTTCACCTGGCCTTCGTCGGGAGAGACAATTGACGCAGTTCTAAATTCCCTCTTGTGGAAAACATTCGTATTTTCGGCGTTAGAGACGAAAGCAGAAGTTCAAAATGGATAAGATGCACCAAAATACCTTTACCACCAACGACGGTTGCAAGATCGCCTTCAGGACTTCGCTGAACCTCGATGCCTTGGCGGGGGATGGTGCCCATCTCACATGCGTGTTGCTCATGCATGGGTTCAGCGGCTCGAGTGATTATTTCGTTCGAAACTATGACACCCTAAGAGAGTCCACATGGGTCATTGCCCCGGATATGCGCGGACACGGGAAGTCGGATCGGACTCGCGGAGGATATCATGTTGCCCGCCTGGCCGCGGATCTAGCGGACCTCATCAGGTACATCAGGAAGAAGGCCCCGAAAACCCAAATCATCCCGGTGGGATGCTCCATCGGAGCCGCCGTTTTATGGACCTACGTCGAACTGTTTGGGTGCTCCGACTTTGCCGGGCTCGTCTTCGTTGATCAAGCGCCGCTCCAGGATCGATCGCTGTTCGATGACTGGAACCAGTCTCTTGCGCACACGGGGTGCTACGATGAGGCCAGCATGCTGGCGGCCCAGCGAAGCTGGATAGACGACTCACACGCCGCTCACCTGGACCTTGTAAAGGGCAGTCTTGGCTACAGACACGCTCCTCGGGCGACCGACGGCGTGAGCGCAGAGCAGCAAGCCAAGGACGAAACATTCTTCACGCAGATTAGCGCTCTGTGCGATCAGACCTGGCTGGCACGCCTGCTCGCAGACCACACCAGGTACGATCATCGCGAGGCAATCGAGTCCATCACGGTGCCGACCTTGGTCATGGGCGGGCAACGGTCCGGCTGCTTCCCAGTCGAGGGCATTCTGGAGAGTGTCCGGCGCATCGAAAGGACAAACCCGGGACTTGCGAGATCATCTATATTTGAGTCCGGTCATTGGCTATTTTACGAGGAACCGGAGAAATTCAACAGGGAGCTTATTGAATTCACCATCGTATGTAAGGACGCAAGCGGACTCAACATTTAGTAGCTAGTTGGAGGCTTGAAGCGGCCGGCTTACAAGCGAGAGGGCTTTTTTTTATTTTATCTTATTTATTTCCATATTGCAAATTAGTCCATGCACTTGGAATACGACAGAATTGCATTGAAATTGGTCTCCCCGAGTATTGCTTTTTGGGGGGATCAAAAGTTTTAGCCTCTCGCCTCTCTTATGCGAAATGGAGTGTGTGGACGTTGATTTGCGGTCGGATAGCCTAATGGACCTCACCGTACACTAATTTAGGTCATGGATACATCCTTGGCATCTTGAATGTCAAGTGAGTATTCAACAACACGGCATCATCACATCACAACAAAAATAATTTAAGAAATAAAAAGGAAACATACAACACTCGGCATTCGCTGGTCGTCACCGACCCAACTACTACTCAAGCGCTCCTCAGCTTGACGCTCGGAGAGCAGACGGGATCCAGTATTTTCTGAGGGCTGTGGTCGTATGTATCATGCAGTGACGCAAAAGGGTGCTAATAGTCGATCGGATTTTCTCAGCGGGCTCGGGCCGGGCATCTTATTACTCCCCGATGGTCATAAGTGGCAATCTTAAGAGCGGACAAGTATGTTTCAAATCCAAGGCCCAACCCTGGATTCGGGGTTCGAATGGAATTCTAGTGTTGTTCGTGGACAATGTGGATTCGTAACGAACATGTCGAACCTTGTGATACGTAGGGAAAATCAATGCCGCGTATCCCGGATCTGATGCATCCGATGGCCTAAGCTTTCCGTGAACAAGGCAATCGGCTGTTCCAATTTTTCAAGGGAGTTGTATTCTTCTTGACAGGGGGGCTATGGATAAATTTGTGAGATGTATGTAGTCACTGATCATTTTGAAATATAACTATTGCGATCATTTTCGGAGAAATATTTGACAACGGACTTACTGTTGAGAAGTCTTGAATCCATGATCAATCAATCAGGCCAGTGTGGCCGTGCCATTTCTTGGCATAAACAGACGGGATGAGCTGTAAAAATTGAGATGTGGTAGTACATAAGCTAAGCTTGATGGGTCGCTTGTGGGCTGTCGGCAGGTCCTTTACGTCGATGCTGATTGCCCTGTTAGGCGTTTCTCATGTTGACGTTTTATTGCCACTCTGTGTGAGGGTGTGATTCTAGTAGGATTTGACATGATCAGAATATATTTGGCACGCCCAGCCGCCATGTCATGTGATCGGAATGCCAGAGCGCAAGGCCTAGCAAGGGGATTGCGTGTTCTTTGCACCCAGCAGCCAGGAACAGAGAGGGCAGTGTGTTGGCTTTTGGATATTCTGGCCCTTCAAAAAGAGCTGCAGCCGAACTCTATGCGAGATCTTGGCAGATCCGGCTATTCCTGATGGTTGCGGGCGGCAGAGTTGGGGCTGAGAAGTGGGAAGCTTTATCGGGTAACTAGGACATGGTATTGGCCTGGTTACAAATATAGGTCCTGAAACATAGTAATTGAGGGGACGAAATGAGAGAGGGAGTCCAGAGATGGGACGGAAGCAAGAGATGCCGTAAGGTTGGACGAAATGGCAAGGTAGACCCCGACTGCGTTGGCTGCCCATTGAAATCCGGATTCGGGTGACATGCAGGCCGCCATTGCTGAGTGAGAGCCGCCTTTGTGTTTTTCTTATTCCGGAACGTCGCATTGGCTGCAGGGCCAACATGCGGCGTGAATGAAAGGGGGGTGCAAGTTGAGAGACAGATGAGCACTTGGCTGTCGTAATTACGCGTGAGCGGGAGAGCCGTGCGGCCATACGAAGACATCTGGAGACTGCCCTCATCCAAGCAACTGGTATTCTAGGAAGAACCATTACGGAGTACGGGCCCACTTCCTCCGGGCTCACCCTGGCCACCAACAGCATAACGATATAGTTACGATGTAGATATCTCTCCCAGAGCTGGGAGCTTGACCGAAAAAAAAAAGATTGACCAAAAACATGTGGATTTTATGAAGAGGAACTGAAAGAGCCCCCATATCGTATTATTCATATTTATATCGTCAACACATTATGCTCATATATTTATTCACAGGCTCTCGCCCTGTGCACTTGTTTGGGACCCATCGGTGGGGCGTCTGCTTAGAGTTCGCGGCTTTGATTACTTGTTGGGTGCTCGAGAGAAGGATGGATGCAAGTCAAGGAGTCGAGGTCGGCCCAGGAACAGCGCGGCACTGAAGTCATGATTGCCTAAAGTTAGGCGGATCGATAGCATCCAACCGCGAGCTGGTAACACAAAAATGACAAAAATGGCAGCTGCCACGACCCAAGAGAGCGCCAGAGCATTCGAAGCTAGGCATCTGCTTCTTTTGTCAAGCAAACGCCACGATAAGCCACTGGGCCAGGTGCTGAGAAGCTCGGGGAGTCTCTCAGCCAGTCAGTGGATAGCCACGGCAGCCGAGACCAGTGGACTGGGCTGGGTAGTGGATGCCCGGCTCTGGGAATTGTGGGAATGACTAGGATCTAGAACTGCGACAGGCTTGCGATGGCGCAGGGCAGCGCAAGGTCCAACAGGGCACCAGCCTTGACAGCGTTTGAGATGGCGGTACCCCTGAATCGGGAAAAAACCCCGACTGATCCAGCAGTGATGCCCGCATTCCAACTTGGCTCAGAGTGAGTCGTCGTCGGGTGCTGAAGGAGAGGAGGGGGAGGATTTTCCCAGACATATCGGACAATGGCATTGTCCTCTTGCACAATGGGGGTCGGATGAATGACAGTGGATGGATGCCTGTTTGTAATTTTTTATTTTATTATTATTTTTATTTACCTTTTTCGGAAGAGTCAGACGTCGTCTCCGTGGTTGTGGCTGGCTGTGTGCGTAACTGCTGGATGCGTGTGCGTGTGGGCGGATGATGTCTGCTGCGCCGTTACGGAACTAGTTGTTGTGCGACATCTCGTTTCAGGAGGCTGCTGAGTTTTGCCAGCACACTCACTCACTCACTTACACACACACGGGTACCTGGAGACGACGCAGCCGCAACACCTGGCACTCCGAAAACCCCTTGTTCCATGTCTCTCGTCCCCTACTTGTTCGTTTGTCTTGTCCCCATACCGTAATCCCAGATCCCATGTCCCACGTCCACTTGCCTGTCCCACTATCGCGTTCCACATCCCACGTCCCACCATCACCACGTCTCTCCACTGCCTTCTTCCTGCGGGTTTCGTACAGACGGCGCACCGAACATGTCAATGCCTTCAATGCCTACGCCCTGCCCTGCTCGCTGATGGAGACCTGATACCGTGATCCCTTGATCTTCAGCCACCGAGACCACCCCTCACGGGCACGGCAGCACGGGCTCTACCCAGCTAATTGGAACACTTCATCCTCGGCAGCACCGACAGACTGACTGTGTGCGCATTGTGCATCCGCTCCTCTGGCTCCTCTGGGGCTCTGCTGCTGACGCCGCCGCGCTTACATTGGACTCGATTCGATTTTTGGCCTGCACCAACAGCAGCGTGGGAGAGGGGGGAGGACAAAAACAAGCTGCAAGCTGGAGCACCGGGTGACGCCCAACGCAACACAATAGAACCACCCACGCAGCATCAGGTAGCCTACCTAGCTTCGGCCCCTACCAAGCTGCTAAACTCGTTTGTGTCGACACACCAACTCTTTTCCATCTCTTGCTTGGTCTTAGCCTTTTTTTTTCTTGACCCTGTTGCCCCCCCTACTCCGGCCAAAAACTCCCATTCCGTCTTTTTTACCTCACGTCCCTCTTCCCCTCCACCCCATGCTTCTTCCCACGCGAGGTGGGTGTTGTCGCTGCCGCCGCCCCTGAAGGGAACAACCCGAGCCGAACATCCCCCACCCAATCGCCAAACATCCCCTTGGAGTGCCTGACCTGCTTTGGACTGCCTTGTTCATCCTCCCGGTTTTTTTCTTTGTCGCTTACTCGCCCTCGAAGTATTTCACCAGTCCTGGTTTGCGCACCCGAAACTCGCAAGACCAGCTGACCGGCCTGTCCCGGCTTATTCGACCCTCCCGTTTCATTTTGCTCACGCCCTCACACGCCCAGGCCTGCTCCTTGCCCGAACACACCTGCGCCCGCGTTGCCTCTGGCAGAGCTCGCAACGCGAAGCTGGCCTGCGACGTCAGCAGCCAGGGCTCCAAAATGGGACGCAAAGCAGCACCGCAGCCTCTGGCTCTTCAGTCTGATCCCGCCCTCCGGAGTGACGACCCGCCAACTGCTGAAACCACATCCACAAACAACACCACCACAACAACAACATCAACCTCCTCTCAAGGCGTCTCGCCCGCCGCCTCAAAATCGCCTCGATCTCCCCTCTCTCCTTTCCACAGTCGGTTCTCGCCGCTGCGGTCTCAGGGCAGGCACAAGACGTCTCCCGTAGCAGCTGTCACACCCGCCACGGCTGCTGCGGCCAAAAACGAGAACTCCTCCCGCCAGGCCCCCTCGTTCGAGCCTGCATACGACGAGGACATACCCTCACTCTACTCGACCCTCTCCTCCACCTTCGAGCCACAGCAGCGATCCGTTTCAGGCCCGCCGCCTTCCACTGCCAACAGCAATACCAACCGCAAAACCAATATCAGACCCAAACCCAGTCCCAATCCTAGCACCAACACCAACGCCAGTACGAACAACATCAGTGCTTCAACCACTCCTACCACCAATACTACTCCCACCACCTCCACCACCGCCACTCCCTCAGCGAAACCGAAACAACCCACATCGCCTCCCCCTCCTCCTCAGCCTGAGCCTAAGCCCGAGTCTAAGCCCGAGTCCAAACCTGAGTCAAAGAAGGGATCAAAGAACGGCTTCTTTCACTTCAGCAAACCTTCCAAATCTTTCACTAATCCTCAATCACATGCCCACCATCGCAAGGAGACTGAGCCTCGAAACCAGATGATGTCGAGAGGCAATGACGGGCCCAGCCGGCCGAGACACGGAGGTATGTAGATATGGCCTAAACTTTGACGGCTGATCCCAAGATACTTTCGCCCGCTTGCGCCAGCTCGACATCCAACTCCCTCCGCATCCACATTCGTCCCCCTGTCACCAACCGCTACTAACATTGCTGCCTTTGTTTAGACCGCTCAAACTCCGACCACGCTCTTCACAAGCCCACCTCTGCCGAACCTCTACGAAGCGACCTGTCTGTATCATCTGCCGGCGATCAAGACACTGCATCACCGCAGTCAACAAAGAAGGCCAAGTCAAAGGGCTTTGGTCGCCTTCATCGCTCACGATCCAACCGTGATAAGGAAGGCGCCAGCCCCGAGCTAAAGCCCATCCCCGTCCCCCAAGCACCTCCCCCCCAAACTTACGGAAACGAGCCTGAGCTGCATCTCAACTCGGTGCCTCTCAAGACTGCACCTCTCAATCCTGACCGATCATTTCGAGACATGATGGGCTCCTCCGTGCGAAACAGATCCGAGGATCGTGCTCCCCCCACTCGAGATTCGTCGGCGACCCGAGAGCACCACCGCGAGAAGGAATCCAAAACTCAACCTTCTTCTCTAAGGGACACTGGTGGCTCCACCTTCCTTAGTGGGCTTAAAAATTCATCGACGCGAGCGGCCGACATTTTTAGCAAAGGCTTCTTTGGGAAAGGCGGGCGTAGTGGCGCATCAGAAAAGGATGCCATTGACGACGAGAATTACCAGCTCAAGGTCATCAACCTGCCGCTAATTGAGCAAACCCGTTTGACACGAATCTCCAAACGACTCGAGGATTCAAGAGACAAAACGGAATTCTGGATGCCTGCGTTCCCCTGGAGAGCTATCGACTATCTGAACTACAAGGGCTGCGAGGTCGAAGGTCTCTATCGCGTTCCAGGCAGCGGACCGCAAATCAAGAAATACCAGAGGAAGTTTGATGAATGTGAGTTTTTATCCTTTTTAGGATCCTTGGATTTAAATCTGACCCCAGGACAGTTCACGATGTCAACCTTTTCGAGGAGGAGGATCTCTACGACATCAATATTATAGGATCTATGCTCAAGGCCTGGTTGCGAGAGTTGCCCGACGAGCTATTCCCGAAAGCCGCCCAAGAACGGGTATCACGGGCATGCGCTGGTGCCCAGGAGGTGCCTGAGATGCTAATTGAAGAGCTCTCGAATCTCTCCCCCTTCAACTACTACCTTTTGTTCGCCATTACCTGCCATCTTAGTCTTCTACTCGCGCACTCCGACAAGAACAAGATGGACTTTAGGAACCTTTGCATCTGTTTCCAGCCATGTATGAAGATTGACGCATTTTGCTTCAAGTTCCTGGTGTGCGATTGGCGGGACTGCTGGAGAGGGTGTAAGAATGAGGGCTTGTACATTGAGGAGGAGTATATGCTCTTTGATCAGCCTCCACCACGCGGCATTGCCGAGTCTCAGAGGCCCCGACCCCAGGAATCGGACACTGACCGACAGCAGCTCTCATCGTCTGACAGCAGCAAGATATCCGGACTTGGTCAACCGGAGTCTAGATCACGACCAAAAAAAAAGCCCCTCCAACTTTCGGGTTCTAATGGAAGTGTCTCATCCACCAAGTCAGTTACCTCCCTCAAAACAAAAGTGACTTTTGGAACTGAGCTGGATCGTGAACCAGCCAGGGGACCGGGAGATAGGGACATTCGCCCACTCTCGCCCATCAAACCGCTTTCGCCCTTGGGGTTCTGAACGGTGTCTCAATTGGCTGAACGATTTATCCCGTCAACACCCTCCCCTCCCAGTACTATACTCCCTGCAAAGCTCGCATGTACATGATTTCAGCATTATTTTCGATTTACGATACCATGCCGTTTATGACTATTTTTTAAACTCAGTCCTTCGAATCCGTCGTCAGTGTGGAGATTTGGCGATGTCGCGCTTGAAAATCTGGCTATGACGGCGGAGCGGGACCGAAACCGCCATGTCGTTCCGGATCAGCTCAATCAGCAAATGTTTGGTGCTTGGTATACCCAATCGTCTCATTGAAAGAGAAGGACGTTTCGGAGTGCTTTTGCTTATCTTGGCCCATCAAATCATTGACTATTCCTATTTTCAGCGTTTCAGTTTCGTGGGTCTTTTTTTTTTTGTTTTTGTTTTTATCTTTCCTATTCTTCCAAGCATTGCGATTCTCGTTTTATTTTCACTGTCGATTATCCCAATCAAAAGCCACTGAGAAGGGAGAAATGGCTTGGTGGGAGGAAAATGGGTATGGGAGGATGGCTGTTCCAATTTTTATTTTACGACTGGAAAACCCCAGCCACTTTTCTATATATGGGTTTGGGAGGATGACTATGTACAACAGCAAGGAGCATGTACAGGGGACTTAATTTAGGAGTTGGAATTCATCGGGGAAATTGCGAGAGATAGCACGCAATGAAAGGGCGCAGTGATAGCTTGTCATTACAAGTTGCACATCCGAAGCCCTCCCCTAAATATACATACATCCTGAGCTTTTGATGCCAATACATAAAAACGCCTAGTCCTGAACGCCTGCAGTTGTGTTTACTAGACCTGTGAAAGAGGAGCCTCGTCAACCCTAGATCTTGACCGTTCATTTTTAGTCTATCCATTTTTTCGCCTATGCCTTTCCAGATTTTTCCATGGCGATCCTCTCGTTCTTCCTCATTTTGCGCTCGTTGCGCTTCACTCTCTCTTTGCGCTCACGACGTCCGTCCCCTCGCTGAGTGGTGCCTTCCTTTCGCTTCCTCTCGGCTGCCATATCAACTTCAACACACCAATCGTCCTCGCCCTTCTTATTCAGGGCCTTGTAGCCCCACTTGCGCTTCCACTCGCCGCTCTCTTCATCAAAAGCGAGGTTTTGACGCTGCTCACGGGTCTTGGGCTTGATGCCCTTCTTGGCGGCGAAGCGCTCCCACTTGGTTGGGGCCTTGGGCTGGGGCACTGGCTTCTCGCGGGGCAGGCGGGTGCTAGGCTGAGGGAGGGTCAAGAGGACACCGTCGGGGGTCGAGTTCAGCGGGCAGGTTGTCAACAGCTGGTTGATGAGCGACTGGGCGCCATCGCGGGCGAGCTCGGCGAGGGACTGCTCCAGGTTCGAGTGATCGAGTTCAACGGGATTGGGGTCCTCAGCCATGAGGTGGCCGAGATCGAAGGTGTATGGAGTCGGCTTCTCGACCACGACGGGCAGCTTTGGCTTTGAGCTTGGGACTGACATGGTGTGCAGATAACTGTGGTGTGGTGGCGGGAGTGGTATAATCTGTGTCGAAGAGAAAAAGGAACTAGGCGACTCTGGTAGTGCCTTTGAAGTTGCTAAAAACGCTGCAGTTCAAGGATTGCAGGAATGCGAACTTTGGGTCTTGTCGCTCGCAGGGTTGGCTGGCTGAACTTTTTTGACGTCTTTTTTTTGATCGATAAGAAAGTCGCTGGTTGTCGGATTAGTGGGCGACGGTTTTTCCGGCGCCCAGCTAGTGGACCTATCAGAGGGGCTGTAGAGCAACCACCCCGGTCAGGATGGGGGGGTGTCTTTAATCCTCGAGATTTTCGTGCCATCCGACTTTACAGCTTGAGACGACTGTGGGAAGTACGTCCACAATCGACTCAATTGACGGCAATGCGACGATAATCGACGGCCAGAACGAAACAATTCCGAGGAAAGACCAACTATCGTTTTAAAACCCGCAACCATGGCGTCCGCAAACTCGCTACGGTGCCTTATGCGGCCGTCCATCCCCATGGCGCCTCGCATTCAGCCCATTCTACTCACGACCGCCCCATTCTCAACCAGCTCCTCCGTTGCTGCCAGCGCACCACCCGCAATTAGGAGCCGAAGGGATTTGCCCCAGAAGCAGAAGAAGACGTTCAAGAAACGTGCCAACGTTGTCCCTGTCAGGAAACCCAACCCCGGCGAGCGCAAGGCCTTCCGAAAGCGCATCCAACTCAGCAACAACAGTGCTCTGCCTGTCCAGGGCCTCGATTCTCTCGATGCCAAGAACATGACCCTCGAAGAAAACTCCGGCAAGGTTTTTGCCATTCCAGATCAGGTTGTGGATCAACTCCGTGCCCTCGAGGCCTTTAAGACGACACAAAGCTGGAACCTGTTCCGCCGACCCCACGCACTCCTGCGAAAGGAAACTGTTGAGTTGATGAAGAAGCTCGAGGCTTCTGCCGATAAGAAGGAGGCGCTTAAGTGCGTCCTGACCGGTAGTAAGCTCTCTGGAAAGAGTATGGCCATGCTCCAGGCTATGGCTTATGCCCTCCTCAACAACTGGGTTGTGTTTCACGTTCCTGAAGGTATGATTGCTATTATTTGTTGCTGGAAACCCTTGTTCTGACACCATACTAGGCCAGGACCTCACAAATGGAAACACCGAGTACTCTCCTATTCCTGATACAGAGCCTGCGCAGTTTGCACAGCCTGTCTACTGTCTAAAGATGATCCAGAACATCTACCGGGCCAACCGGACTGTTCTCGAGAAGCTGCATCTCGAGAAGGACTGGTCACGCTTCACCAACCTGAAGCAGGGCGCCACTCTCGCTGATCTTGCCCTCAGCGCAAAGGAGTCCGAATATGCCTGGCCTACACTCCTTGCCCTATGGACCGAGCTTACTCTCCCTGGCCGTCCTCCCGTCCTCTTTGCCCTCGACGGCCTTGCTCACATCAACAAGATTAGCGATTACCGTGACCCTAGCTTTAACGAGGTCCATTCGCACGAGCTTTCTCTCGTGCGAATGTTCATTGACGCCCTTTCAGGCAAGGCGGCTCTCCCCAACGGTGGCGCCATTATCGCAGCCACATCTGAGAACAACACACACCACCATCCTTCCCAAGAACTCGTGCTTTCCCAGCTTGAGGCTGGCCAGGCTGGCTGTAGGGTCCCTCGACCCAACCCTTATGAACGCAAGTACGACGAGCGAGTATACGAGGCTCTTAAGAACAGCTGGGTGCTTCGCCTTGACGGCATCTCCAAGGACGAGGCTCGTTCTCTGATGGAGTACTGGGGTGCTAGTGGCTTGGTCCGCAATGTCATCAACTCAAGAACCATCTCCGAGAAGTGGACTCTGGGCGGACATGGCATTGTGGGTGAGATGGAGCGAGCAACCCTGATGCAAATGAGGATGTAAATGTATTGTAGAACTGCCATGTACTATATATCGGATTTTAGAAACAAAAAAAAACCCCATGTACCAGCTCCCCTTCTCTTTCCTGATTTAAAGAGCGGTCTTGTGCAGCGTGGTTGTGAGGCACATCTGCGCGCACTAAGGTGAGCTGGTTAGCTCAATGATAATCAAGTATTCTGCCAGCGTCTTACATATACCTCAATGAGACAATGATTTACAAGCGATAGGAATATGTACATGGTTTTGACATGGGACATTTCTGTGGCCTAGTAGGCGACCAAATAACCGGCTTACGTAACGCTTGCCCGCCTCTCCGCTAGTAATCACTCACGAACTTCAGGCTGGCACCTGAAGCTTGTTTGTAATTGTTTCATACTCGTTGCTCAACATGTCACAGGACAAAGGCTCTGCGGAAACGCTGGAGCTTGCCACTCAAGCGCACATCAAGTACATTCAGAGTCTCGATACGAGAAAGGATGAACTGGATTATTGGTTGACTGAGCACTTGCGGCTCAATGGACTATACTGGGGATTGACGTCACTCCATTTGCTTCGCCACCCCGATGCTCTCCCACGCCAGGAGGTGATCGATTTTGTTCTCTCGTGCCAGCATGACAATGGAGGATTTGGTGCGGCGCCTGGCCATGATGCCCACATGCTTTCCACAGTTAGTGCTGTGCAGATCCTCGCCATGACGGACGCCTTCGATCAGCTGGAAACTAAGGGCAAGGGCAAACTCCAGGTTGGAAAGTGTAGGTGTCTCCAGGCTCCGGAGTGCCGCTTCTGCACCGACTAATGAAGAAAAGTCATCGCAAACTTGCAAAACCAAGAAACGGGAACCTTCGCTGGCGACGAGTGGGGCGAGGAAGACACGCGCTTCCTATACGGGGCTTTCAACGCCCTGGCTCTGTTAGGATTACTATCCGCCATCGATGTCGACAAGGCTGTTGCGCATATAGTTTCTTGCGCAAACTTCGATGGGGGTTATGGAGTCAGTCCTGGTGCGGAGTCGCACTCGGGGCAGATTTTCACTTGTGTTGCTGCATTATCCATCGTGGGCAGAGTGGATTTGGTGGACAAAGAAAAGCTTGGGCGTTGGCTGAGTGAAAGGCAGGTGCCATGTGGTGGTCTTAATGGCCGACCAGAGAAACAAGAGGACGTATGCTACAGCTGGTGGGTGTTGAGTAGCCTTGAGATGATTGGTCGCACTCATTGGATTGACCGAGATGCCTTGATTGCGTTCATCCTGAGATGCCAAGATACCGAAAATGGTGGTATCTCAGATCGCCCTGGTGATATGGTCGATGTATGGCATACCTTGTTCGGCATCACCGGGCTCAGTCTCTTGGGATACCCAGATTTAGAGATGGTGGACCCAGTATTTTGCATGCCAAAAACGACAATCCAAAGAATTATTGGCTGAAAGCTGGTCAGTAGGAGACAGAGGGCTATCATAAACGAAATATCTCCCGGCTACGTTGTGTCTCGGAATATTGCCATTTAAGTAGCCGTTGAGGAGAATATATCGCAAATGCAAAGATACCAGAGGATGAAAAGAGTTTCGCCCTCCCAAAGATACCAGTTTTGTAGAGTGTCCATAGTGCGAAGTTCATGAAACGGCTGTTTGCACTCTGGATTAAGCCCACAGGGGAAGCAGAAGCTAGAACAGTGCCTGCCTGAGTGCCAAACCAGCCGGGCCTGCCACCTGCATGAAAACTGGCAGGTGCTGCTTTCATCTCCCTAACTATTCACTGGCCACTGACTTCCTAGCGTTTCAAGCCCCAAGGCCACATTCTCCTCCCTTCACCACTCCCCGAGGTCGTTGCGGGCTTCTTAAGGCAAGAAGCCTTACGAGGTGACCGTCAGCCTCTCGCCGTTGTTCATCGTCGTCGTCTGTATACCGAGAAGAAAGCCGTAATTACGGCCGAAGAAATCGACACTTGAAAGGCCCTGCAATAACCCCAGGCTATAGCATCCAGGAACCTCTTGTGCTAATAACCCTCAAGCCGTCGGATAGGATTGATAGCGTACGGCTGTTGCTGGTCTTTGAATGCTTTAGCAACAAATGGAATCAAAGGATTGAGAGCAACGTATCGGAGATCGGCTGCCTCCTGTGGCAAGAGGCAGATGGTCTCGGCTGACGCACTCTTTCCTTTTCAGAGATTGTTGCAGAACGAGCTTACTCTCTTCACGGCCAGCGGCTAAACACACCGTCTAACAAGCTCCAAGAGATCCCAACGTGGCCAGTCAAAGGTAGCTAGGCCAACATCGGCCGGGTCACCATCACTGGGGCCCATTTGCTGTTGCCTCGAGTCCAGTGATGGCTCGAGGAAGGAAGCCCGGTTTCCCTTCTCCTGTAAGTCGCTTGGAATTTACCTCTTCCGTCCACCAGCGTCTACTCCGAACCTACCCGTATCGGATTTCATACCCTTAAACTTGCAATCGACTTGCTATTTTTGTCCACCTTGATTTCGCTTTGAGCCCGCTGATCCCAGGCCCCTGGCCCTCTCCCTTCTACTTTCTGTTGGAGTCGATTGTTTCTGGGCTTTTTGTACGACGAACCCCATTACCCTAGGCTTGGATGCCTGACTTCTTTAACAACAAGAAAATGTAGCTGCGGGTAATATTCTAACAATTTTGGATTCGTGCAGGACATGGCCTCGAGAGCCGCGACCAGTATCGGCGGAGCTAGCTCCAACAAGCAGATCCCACTTCTTTGCAACGTCTGCCCTGATGCACCTCGATTTTCTGATGTCTCGCATTTACTCACGCACATTGCATCTAAAGGCCATTTGCACCATGAGACTCAGACGAAACTCCGAGCTCACCAGGATCTTACTGCCTCTGTCGCGCTTCGGAGTTATGAAGATTGGTACTCACAACATGGCATCGAGGCGTTGCTTGTTGAGCGAATGAAAACCAAGCAGCTTAAAGAAGCGGCTCGCACGAGGCGAAACCGAAGTATCCTATCATCTTCTGCAAAAGTAGGCATCATGACCCCACCGGCAGGTTAGGACAAGGCCTAATTTTAAACGCAGGAAGTCAAGCGAAAGCAGAGACGAGGCCTGAGCAATAGCGCCTTGATTAAAGCCGAGGAAGATGACGAAATAACACCAGAGTGCCCCACCTATCCTGGCCTTCTGGATTCTGACGATGATGTGGAAGCTCCAGATTACCACTTGCCTAGTGCCGACATGTTGTCCCTCAAGGGTCAAGTTTGGCCGGGGATGGGCAAGATGGATCTTGCTAATGAGGAGATGAAGCGCACTCGGAACCAAAGAAAGCCCAAGTCTGTGATTGAGAAGATGAAGCGAGCTTCTGAAGGAATTGAACCTACTCAGGTCGTTATGACTTCAGCGTTCGAGGTTGAGAGGGTGAAGGGGGTTTATGACGAGAGCTCATCCCCCACACCGGGCCAAGAGGAATCTGTAAGGGTCTCCAGAGAGGAAAGGTAGTAACTGACATTATTAGACCCCTCCCCGCAAGGCAGCTAGGGCCAAGCGTCGCAAGCCCGAACCACTTGCGGAAATTTCTGGGAATGTCCCTCGGCAACGTCGAACTAATACGCGCAATATCAAGTCCGAAGCTTCAAGAAAAGCCAGTGAGAAAGTAAAGAGTGAAGCAGATGAAAATCCCACAATGCCTATTTCGCTTGAGTCCTTTCGACCTCATCAAGATGTGTTTAGGGATGATACTGGTAGCAACGGTATGCCCAGGTCCTACTTTGAGGATGAGGAAGAGCTTATTCGTATTCTTAGGTTCAATCGAGAACCGACGCTTTTTGAAGTCTTCTGGAAATGACTATCGGTGCGAGATTGCGCCCCTGTTGTCCATCCTTGCACTAATTTTTTCGATTTCTCAGATTTGATTTGCACAATCGTTTTGGTGCCATGCCTCCCCTGAACCCGATTTCCCAGGCAAACTTGACCTCACCGACTCCGTCTTCGCGAGATATTTCCTCTAGAATGTTTGGACTGAGGGAAGGAAGTAGGGTTCGAGCACAGCCTCAAACATTCTTAGGTAAAGCTTTAAGATTCCAATATCCCCTTGGCAAACAGCTGTTTGAGTCTCTGAGCACATGTTAACTAGTGGATAGGTTCTTTCAGTCAAATGGAGGCATCATATGCGATGAAAGATGCCACAATTTACAATGCGTCATTGAGACTACCTTTTGGTTCACCTCCTGAATTTGATGGCATTGAGAACGATTTGTTTGGTCTCTCTCATAGCTCTATTCAGCCAAAGCAGGAAGATTGTGGGCACCAAAACCCAAGGGATCAGCTACAAAGAACGACCGGAAGCCAGTTCATGAACATGTCTGGAACCAACCCCCTTTATCAAGATAGGTTGTTTCTCGGCTCGTATAACCAGACCTCGAGAAGCTCCTCGGCTCGCCCTCTTACCTTTACTCCGATCAATCCACCAAGAGAACAAACCAAGATCGCCCGAGACTCAAGTAATGCCCCCTCAAACGACGAAAGCACGAAACTAGATTTACAGGGCAGCGATGTCAGAGAAGGCGATGGCTTCTGCAACAGCAAGGATCTTAATTTCCATGCAGCCTGGAACTTGCCATCCGGAAGCCAGGACCTGGATCTTCAAAACAACCTCAATCCAGAAGACCTACGTATTTAGATCCCTTCGCATGACACAGATTAATCAAGGAGTTCATGTTGACATTGACGCTACATTTTCCCGAACAACCAGGCCTCAGGGACATCAAATTATCCCCTGGCCATCCTGATATTCCGATATTCAGACAGATCGTGGTGAAACTGGTGGCTCAAAGGGTTTTGGCACTCGCCTCCGGCTTCTGGGCATGAAGCAGCACTCCGAAGAGAGTTTGCCGGAAACTTACCCGATCGCATCCAGCCTTTTTACTATTACGGAACCAAGTTTATTCTGGGCGGCGTTTTGGGGAATTTCGAGTTAGATGAACGATGGGCTGAACCTAGTCCCGGATCAAAAAGGTACATATTTATGGGGTTTAGTTTTGAGGACGAAGTGTTGACGACATGGGATATTCATCTTTTTATTTTGGCGTTGTGGGCTTTGGGGAGATACATTTCCAATGGAGTTTAACTGAGGGCGGTTGTAAAGCGCATTTCATTGAAATCACGGCGACAGGAGGAAGCTGGTTGTTAGATCGCAATAATCACAGATACATATTTCTTGAATGTGGATTTCCTGTGACACAATTCAAACTGACCTGTTCAAAGGTATGGATAATTGGTTACCAGAATGTAAACAGAATAGTACACTTCTGACGCCCCTGTTTACACAAGTGAAAAGCTAGCTCTATAGATATTAAATGTGTATATATACTAAACAATTTTTTTTCTCCCTTTTTACAATTGTTCAATACTGGCAATAAGTTGATCTAGTTGATCTGATCCATTTTCAAACATATCACTCAAGCCTTTGCTGACACCCTTAAGTCGGCGCATCCGCATCTCCTGTTCAAGCTGTTTGGATTTCTCGGCGGCGACATCAATGACCTTCTTGGGGATGTGCGCAAGCCTTGCAACATTGAGACCGTAGGACCTGTGGGCAACACCTTCACCAACCTCGTAGAGAAAGGTGATCTCCTCTTCGCCATCGGCACCCTTTTCGGCCTTGAATTTCATGTGGACATTTTTGATAGAGTCCAGACCGTCAGCGACCCGCGCGAGATTCTGGTAATGAGTAATGAACAGCGTGAGACATCGAGTCTCGTTAACGACGTGCTGTAGTACAGCCTGGGCGATGGCGGCACCATCGTGCGTGCTGGTGCCACGGCCAAGTTCATCAAGAATAACGAGACTGCGTGGGGTGGCGGACCTGAGAATGCGCGCCGTTTCGGAGACCTCGACCATGAATGTGGATTCGCCAGCAAAGAGGTTATCTCGGGCACCCGTACGGGTGTGGATAGCATCGCAGAGGGTGAGGGAGATGGCATCGGCGGGAACGAAGGAGCCGACTTGAGCGAGGAGGACAATGAGGGCGAGAGCGCGAACAAAAGAGGATTTGCCTCCCATGTTGGGACCAGTGATGAGGTGAGCGAGGGGTGCTGGATTGCCGAGCGAGGTTGTGAAGGGGATATAGCCTCCGTCCAGAGTAAGCTCAGCGATGGGATGCCGGCCTTGAGTGATGGAGATGGTGGGATCGGATGAAGATGGCAAAAAGGATGGGCGGGAGTAGCCAGGCCGAGCGGCAACCTTGGACAGAGAGAGGAGGCAGTCGAGCGTAGCCAGGGCGGAGACTGCGTCTCGAAGTGGTTGGTAATCGGCTGCAATGGAAGCAAGGAGATCTTTGAAGGCCTTGTCGCAGGCCGCTGCTAGCGCCTCACGGTGCTGATCCCGCTCGGAGGTAAGTCGCAAAACCTCAGGAGTGTGGAATCGAGAGACCTTCTTGGTACCAGAAATCTTGCTCCATGACGCGGGGACATTCTTAATCTCGGAATTTGGTACTTCGATAAGGTATTCGATGCCAGACACAGTCACATAATCAACTGTCTTCTTCTTGATCTTCTGCGCAGCCACGGGGCGATGGGCGTCAAGCTCATGCTCAACATGGGCAATTCCCAATTGATGGTCCTGCATGTCCTCGGTGTGGTGCTCCTCTCGGAAAAAGTTGTACTTGTCATCGCTCCGAGCTGCCTTGGGGTCGATGCGGTCAAGATATGACGTGACA
This sequence comes from Calonectria pseudoreteaudii, assembly GCA_001879505.1. Classification (NCBI taxonomy): domain Eukaryota; kingdom Fungi; phylum Ascomycota; class Sordariomycetes; order Hypocreales; family Nectriaceae; genus Calonectria; species Calonectria pseudoreteaudii. The sequence continues at coordinate 753,293 of KV875230.1, forward strand.
GTGTCAAATATCTGAGGGAGGGCGCAAATGGCATTGCTGAGGAGAGAGGAAGTAAAGGGAGTATCGGAAGGCTCTTTGATGGCGGAGTAGTGGCCTGCTATTTTCTGAAGAGTTTGCAGGGAGGATAGCAGTTCTGGGCGTGTACATTTGCCGTAATATATTCGGATAAGACTACGCTCCAGATCAGTTTTGTTACCAGCCAAGAGCCGTTCCAATTGATCGACAGGTGAAGTCGACTCTTTGTCGAAAAGCTCTTGTACTGCACCAAGACGCTCCTCAAGTGCTGTTTGATCGAGCAGAGGTCGACCGATCCATTTGCGGAGAAGCCGATGGCCGGGGCGTGTTAGGGTCTTGTCAATGGCCCAAAATAAACTACCCTTCTCAGAGTGATCTGTAGCATTACGATAAACCTCAAGGCTCTCAAGGGTTGTGCCGTTGACGAGCATGTGAGTGCGTGTGCTGAAGCTCTGAAAGTACTTTGTGAGGTCAAAGATATGCTCGAGGCCGTATTCCTCAAGGTGGTGGATCATAGCTGACAGGCAGATAGTGATGGGTTCAGGGAGGTTGAGCACCTTTTCAAGCAGGGCGCTCGCCGTTTCATCTTCCGCATTCTCCTTGAGTTTATCGGCGTAGAACTTGGTGACATGAGAGTAGGCTTCGGCGGCCATACTGCTGTTCTTAGGCACACGCTCGACTCGGCTCTTATCACCAAATACGTTCGTGCTACTTCCTGATAGGTGCTGAACGAGTTTATCGGTACCCTTGGAAAGGTCTCCAACAATAAGGAATTCGCAAGGGGAGATGTGCAAAAGACGGGTCTCAATCTCGCTGCGCATAAATCCATCCTCGAAATGGTCATAGATGATGTCTCCAGTGGCAGGCTGCACAGCAAGAATACCAACATCAACCTTTTCGTCCGTTCCCGAGCCTTTGGCCTTGGTCTCGGTGATGCAGAGTAAATAGCCACCCGAAGGGTTTCCGGAGCCACCGGCTGTGTCTAATTCTCCATTTTCATCGATGTAGGTGCCCTTGGTGTAGAGGTTTGTAAGCTTTCGCACAAATGGAGCGTTACGATTATCTCCGGCTTTCTTCAATGCTGCCGTCTCTACTTGACGGACCACTCCAACTTTGTGTCCTGCAGCCACGAGGCGCTTTGCGTGGACAGGGAGACGGTGTACAGGAATACTGGCAGAGGCGAATCGGTCCAGGTGAGCTTCGGAGGGATCTGTGATGAATGGATGGTCAGCAGCTATTGGCGATCACTTGCATCATCATGCAACTCACGCTCATCATAACGCATCTTGCCTGGTATGCAGACAATGCTTAGTTCCTTGGCTGCGATGCGAGCATCTTCGCCAAAGAACCGGAATTTGTAGCCGACCTCGACGATGAGGACAGTGTCCAGGTGTTTTCTCTTGATATCCAAGAATTGAACTTCCATAGGAGTCAGCTTGCCGGTTTTCGAGCCCTTCTTCTTTGACTTTGCTGGGGCTGGGGCTTCCTCCTCATCCGCCTCTGCCTCTGCATCTTCCTCATCTGCAGCTGTGGGCTCATTTGCTTGCCCTCGCCGGCGCCAAGCCAGCGCATCAGGATGCCCAAGTTTCTTAACAAACTTCCTGTGTAGGTCTTGTTGTTCTCGTTTTGATTTGGCATCGTCATCATTTTCATCTGTGTTTTTCGGGCTGGAGTCGTCATATCGGTATCGGTTGGTGCGAGTGGTTTGGTCCAATTCGGGGCTCTTAGCCCTCTCATCAACCTTGTCGGGCTTGGAGGCGGTTGCTTCGTCGTTTTCGGCGCGGGCTCTCGCTTTCTTCGAGGACTTTTCGGGCTTTTCATTGACCTTATCTGAATCCGCTAGTGGGCGCTTTCTAGAAGGCGACCCCGCGTCTTTGCCTTTGGGGGAGGTCTGGGCTTGGGAGCGAGCGAGGCTCTGCTTCTCAAAGGAAGCAGCCAAGCCATTGGCAGTCTTGGGTGTGAAGAAGGCTGTGAGAGATTGCTGCTTTTTCGCAGGGGTTTTTGATACAGGCGCCATTTTAAAAAAGAGAAGAATTCAATATTCTGATCTGGTGGGGATGACCACGATGGGTGGGTTCACATTTCCTTGATGGTGTTTACACTTGAACACTCCAACTGCCGTTGCCGTGACGTTAGAGATTCTGCAGATCGCGTCTTGACCATGGACGCGTTGAGAGGTTGCGACCCACTTTTATCCGCCACCACTCTCTCTTGGGCCAAACGAACATAGACGGATCCCACGAATAGAATAATCTTACAGGGCGCGAGAACAGATATGACCTGGAGCGGAAAATACATATGGGTCAAGATATGAGATGAAATATAATTCAATTTCTAATTGCGCCGCTCATTTTTCTCTTATTGTTCAAAATCAGAGAGAGAGAGAGGGAGGAGAGAGAGAGTGTGTGTGTGCAAAACCTGCCGACAAATGTGTAATTCTTGGTCAAAGCTGTCAACTTGTCAAATTGATATTGCAATAGAAGTTATTTCTATGAGTTCTGTGGCATATTGTCCTGAGATAGGTTCATGGTTTTTGTGTTGGTTCTTTAGAGCTGTCTCCCACTTAACCAACCCCTCATATCACAGACTGCACGGTTCTTTCGTTAAAGCAAAAACTCTGCCATGATCAAATCAGATTTAAATTTACTTGGATTTATCATGTCGTGTTATATCTGATTAAAACCACCGAATCTGCTACTCGCGGCCGGTCTCGGCAGAACATGTGTACAGAGCCAGTGTCACAGGTCAACCTGACTAACCCCTCTTCATACCATGGGGCTTTGACGGAATTCTAATGCTCGCCACTCGTATGTTCGCCAAAGAAAAAAAAAAGGCGTTTGCCGATTGCTTCTATGGGGGTTGCTGAGTTTAGCCAAGGTGCAGTGGGGCTGTCACACTGATGACTTCGAGACAATATTTGACAACTGACTGGTCTTGGGCTATTAGTTTGAAGGGGGCGGATTGGAAATGGAAGAGTGATGGCACGTTGAAGATGGAATTTGAAAACAGGTCCATCTCGTTTGCTTATGGGCAGGCAATCTGGGCGGGCTACCGTCTTCGTTTGAGTGTGTGAATGTGGATTTGTTCACTACAAGCTTACGCTTTCAGCGTGGACGGTGCCTGATTGGGTACCACGGCCTAGTAAGAAAAGTTGAAGCCAGATATTGTCTAATTTAAGCCGCGGTTTCCGTCAGACGGGTTTTTTAACACGACTACTTTAGCAGATTAGCCCGGTGGCGTCAGCTCGCACTCCCCAACACGTAGTGCATTGCTTTCCTTGAGGCCCAAGTCTCGCATCATTTCTTGAGTTTGAGGGGCGTTGCGTCTTGGTGAGGTCTGTGGGCTCCCTCATTTCTTGGCATTAATATGTCGGCGCTTGCACCAAGCCCATGCTCCCTTGATTTCAAGAACAGCTTAAAGAAGTTGGTCCAATCACACGGCCCAGCAGCCGCCCGTCATGGACGCTATCCCCGTTCCACCTGACAAGGGTTATCCCCAGGTGGCACATTGGTCGAAGCTCATGGGCGCTTACAAGGGTTGGCGCCGTCCTTGGGGGCCAATCATGACGTCGGCCCGTCGCTGTGCCCGCTGAAACAAGACAAGGCCTCCATCATTTTGGTGGGTTCCCGCCCTCCCGAGCTTGCGATTGATCTTCCCCCCCAGTCGCAAGTATTGCTCATTGTCAAGTCCAAATTCGCCAAGGACAGCGAGATAATGCGCATGGCACAGCGACGGGTGTGCTCGAGGCTAGTGCCCCTCGTTTGCTTGCTTCTTCCGCCGTGTGAAGGCATCTTTGGAGGCTGATTTGACCACACATGTTATTCATGTTATTGGTGGAGGGGTTCTCGTTTCCACATGCAACTCAGGAATTGGAGCGGCAGATATACTGCCGTCCTTTCGCATCATCTTGGCTGCCAAACTAGAGATTTTTTTACATACCCTGTCTGGCGCTTGTGTGTCTCGCCCCCCGTCACAGTCCCTGTCACTCGTTCACATCACTCTGCTCACGCTCACCATCTTCCTCCCATTGCCACGCCACCCCGCCATACCAAGCCGGCCCAGCGCTTCGCCGGACCCTCCGTGGTCCCTCGCCCTTCGTCCACCCATTTCATCTCGTGCTTGTTTGTTCCGCAGGACTTGAAACTTGTTCTTACATTTTATCTCATCCGCATCTTGTTTCTGTTTCCCCCTCCATTTTGTCTTCTTTCCAAGTCCTCGTTCCCTGTTCCTGGCGCGGCCGTTTCTGCGACCTGCTGGAGCTGGTGTGTCTTGCCGTTAAACCAAACCAACAGGGGGGAGCCACTTTATTCAGGCCCTCACGCACACAGCCAACCCCGCCCAAACGTCGACGTCCAACGTCCTACCTGCTGCCCATTCAAAGCAACCGGCCGGACGACGCGGCGCTCAATATCTGCGACTTGAAACATCTCCCGGCGCAGAAGTCCTTCGGATTTGATACATCAAACAAAGGCACCCTGCCTGCGCCTCACCCGTTTGCGCGTCATTCCGCCGCTCCATCCCGAGTCTACTGTGAGCTGAGCTGTGAGGCCTACGAGCCCCGCGCCTACTCAGTCCACACACACGCATCGGCTCGTGGTTGTCAACGCAGCCCTCCCACCTCATACTCTTCAGTCTACACACCTCTTCACTTGCCTCGAACCTTCTGTCAAGATGGAGCGAAGTCGCGGCATTCCGGATGAGGAAATGTTCCTCCATAAGCCGGCTCCTGAAGACTGCGACAGCCCGACGGTCGAGCCGTTGCGCATATTCAAGCCGCAGAGCCCCCAGCCCGCGCATGACTACAGATCTTCATCTTCCAACTTTAGATATCCTGCTCCTCCTTCTTCTACATCCCCAGCCAGTTCGCACTCTTTTCCTCTCCCTCCAGGCGCCTCCAGCTCGGCTGCCCCGCTACCATTCCCCGACGACGACGAAGTTCGCAAACCGACCCCGGCGAGGCCCTATGGAGCTGCCTACAATGATACCAGCCCTCGTATAGATACCAATACTAGCCCATCTGGAAAGAAACCGGGTCTTGCAGAGCGAAGAGGCGCTGCTCCCAAGCCAATCAGCTCTCCTACAAGTCCTGACGACGATTACGGCCTCTTTCAGCGACCCTTGGCTGAGCAGCCGCGCCCTGGTTCATCAAACACCAACTATCCCAGCTACCAAAAAAAGACGTACTACCCCCCGCCTGGCGCTTCCGCTCCCCAGGCGAGCTCTAGTAATGCGCCTGCGCAGCCCGCTGCCGTTCAGAGCCTTCAGATGAACGATCCCCGCATGAACCGTTTTGCCTCGACGGCCTCAAACTCCACAACAAGGGCGAGTCGCGGCTCCCCGCCCCCTCCCGAGACACCGATTGTGGAACCCGGCCAGGCGCCGGCTGATGGTATCGAGGCCCGGTACGCTGCTTCTGGTATCTCTGGCACAGCAACACTTAATGCCCTTAACGCCCCCAGCGCAGCTGCTACGCAGCGACTAGCTCAGTATGGAAACCAAGTACCTCCTCAACGGCCTTGGACCCCGACAGAGTCGCCCGACCAGGCGCCTTCTGGTCCTCCCCAAGTCTATCAGGGTATGAATCCGGTGTCGAGCCCTCAGCAAAATCGACAGTCTTTCAGCCCTCCCCCCAACCCAAATCCCCTCAACCAAGAAGGCGCCCCAGTGCAAGTTAGTGTTTTGGAGCAAGACTTCCAGCGCATGGGAACCAAGACCCCACCCCCAGCTTATTCCAGTGTGAATCCGGGCAGGAACTCTGCATATCCAAGCGAAAAGCAGCGGCCTCAGCAAGCAACGGCCGTGAACTCGACACCACCCCAGCATGCCACTAACTCAGCCGCTGTCCCTGTTTCCGCTTCCGCCTCCGCTTCCGCCTCATCACCTCCCGAGAAGGTTACAGTCGTGGCTGCGGCAGCAGGATCGACTGCGGCAGCAGGTCTCGCCTCTCCTGCTCTGCAGCACCCCGGACATCCTGCCTTTGCCAACGATCCTCAACCGCAACAAAACGGCCAGAGCTCGCAGCAGAAGGTAGCCGCCCCCACTCCCTCTTTTGAAGCACAAACCCCGGCCTCTCCGCCCCCTCTACCGGAGGGATGGATTGCCCACCTCGACCAGACATCTGGCCAATATTACTATATCCACCTTGCCACTCAAGCTACGCAATGGGAGTTTCCCAAGGGACCTAATCCAATTGGCGTCGAGCCAACCCCCCTCTCCCCGACTGCATCAACGTACGGAAACCCCCTGGTTTCTCCAATGTTTGGCAAGCAGTCAATGGCCTCGCCAATGTTTCCTCCACACACGCCAGGATATGCAGAGAGTATCATGAGCGTGGCCGTGTCTGCCACCCCAACAGCAGCTGGGTTTTCGGGACCTCCTCCCAGCGCCGGAGTAGACATGTACAGGATCCAGCCGACCAACAACGTGTACTTTGGCCCTTACTTGCGCTATGTGAACATGGACGTTGAGAATGGTGTTTGGCATGGAAGTATTCTGGTAGTAACAGATGCGCCTCAACCACCAACGATCCACCTCCATCTCAGTCTAGACTTGTCGCCAAACCCACGACAATTGCAACCCCGCCCAATCTACACCCACCAGCGATGGAAATTTTACAAGTACGATATTGAAATTCCAATGGCAGAGGCGACTGAGAGGTGGACGTATGCTGTCACATCCCACCTCGGCTGTACCCGCTACGAGTTTGTTGTGGCTGGTCGTCAGGAAACGTGCTGGCGTTTTATCGCCCACTCTGGTAATGATTTCGCCGCTGGCACTTCTCAGAATGAGAGGGCCAAACTTGGCGGCGTGGGATTCATGTGGAAAGATGTGCTGCAGAAGAATGTTGAGTGTGGTGGCTTCCACGTCCAGCTGGGTCTCGGAGATCAGATCTACGGTGATCGATTGTGGAAGGAAGTTCCTCTGCTGAAACAGTGGCTTGCAATGAGCGGCCGAGAAAACAAGAAGAACGTTCAGTGGACAGCCCGTCATGAGGAGGATGTTTCGCACGCCTATTTCCACTACTACACCAGTCATTTCGATCAACCTTTCCTTCGTGAGGCTTTTGCACAAATCCCCCATGTCTTGCAGATTGATGACCATGACATGTAAGTATCCACAACCTCTAGAGAACAAATGACACAGCTGACAGCCGCCCAGTTTTGATGGATATGGATCTTACCCGGATTATATGCAGTCCTCCCCCATGTTCAAAAACATTGGTCGAATCGCCACCGAGATGTACCTGCTGTTCCAGCACCACACAACAGTAGAAATGCTTCGAAACGTGAACAATGATCGCGACATCTTCACAATCACTGGCACAGGCTGGCACTTTGTCAAGTATCTTGGACCGGCCGTGGTCGTGGTTGGTCCCGATTGTCGAACTGAGAGAACCCAAGCGCAGGTGATGGCGGGACCAACCTACCAGGGCATCTTCCCCAAGGTGGCTACGCTACCCCCCAGCGTCCAGCACTGTATCTGGATGGTGTCGGTCCCCATTGTGTATCCTCGCCTTGACACTGTGGAAAGTCTTGCCAACACTGTTGCGGTCGGCAAAAAGGCAGTGAACACGACATACAATATCCTGGGCAAGGTCACCAGCTCTGTGGCGGGTGTAGTTGGCGGAAAGGAGGTTGTTGCCCAGGGCTTCTCGCAGGTCAAGAAAGCTGTCGGAAAGACTGGTCTCATGGGCAATGTCCTGAACCAGTTTGGTGAATTGGACATCCAGGAAGTTCTGAAGGACATGTGGACTCATGACACGAAGGACTTGGAGAGGACATACTTTATCCGAACTCTTCAAGGCATTTCTCAACAGAAGGGCATCCGCATGACCTTCTTATCTGGAGGTAAGCTGGTTATTCTTATTATGTTTGATGACAACAGGAGCTAATTTGGTGGCAGATGTCAACGCTTCAGGAGCAGGTTTGGTCCACGACCCAACACATCCGGGCGATCACAAGACCATGTACCAGGTTATTTCGTCACCAATCGTTGCAGCACCACAGAGCAACTATGTCCTCAAGCTCCTTCACAACCAAAAGACGCTCTATGTGCCTCAGAACGGCAAAAAGTCGACCCACGAGGTATCCGACACCAAGGAAGACATGATGGAAATCTTCCACAACGATGCCAGCGGAACGGCACGCGAACTCAAAAAGCTCATGGGCCGCCGCAACTACGTTGCAGTTGTGGCCTATGACCAAGACGCCGTGGCGGCACAGATGCAGGGGCCCTTCAGCCCCAACCCAAGCCTCAACGGCCAGCAGCAGCAGCAAGGCTTGTCGAGGTTGAGCCTGGCTGTCGATTTTGTGGTGCAGGGAGATGGGGCGTATACAACACCAACCAAGTATGGCCCCGTCATCATTCCTCACCTGGAGTTTGGGCGGTAAAGGAGAGGAGCCCAGGAAGAGGCGGTAATTCTGTTGGCGATTAGTTGGATAAGAGGTGGAATGTGTGGCATGGCTGAATAGCGGGTTGCCTTTACCATGTTGTCATATTTGACGTTGAGCATATAGCGATGGGATGATCTCATGAGCCATATATACATTCTTGGAGATACCTTTTTTTCTTTTTATATAACGATGACGGCCTTATCGAATCATTCTAGCATTTGAATGAAGAGGAAGCCTTTTCCCCTCTGTGTATTACACCTTTTTTCAGCCTAGAATGGCAAATTAAAAAAAACAATGCTTATTTCACAAAATTTGATGTTTACGACTGGCCAAGTTTGGGGTGTTGCTCTTTGTTTATTTGAAAAAGTTGATCTATCTTTCCCTCTCTAGCAGTCCGCCTTCTTGTCAACCGCTCGTCGACTTTTTCACAGACGCATAGATTTGCAGGTTCAAATGTCAAACAGCTCCTTCAGAAGGCGCAGGGTATCATGGTAATTCTCAACAGTGTGACCAGTAGTGCGAGAGTCGGTGAAGATTTCGTAGTCGTTGCCGCCGGGGAACGTCTTGTCGCCAAAGAAGTGGATGGTCTTGTAGGAGATGCCGTCAGGCTTCTTGGCCTCCGACTCGAGGTGTCGAAGGCAGTAGGTCTTGTCCCAACCGTTGGGGAAAACATCAAAAGAGATTTGGCCTCCAATGGAGAACCTGTTTTGAGAGGAGGGGAATTTGTCGTCAGCAGAGGAACTCTTATATAAAAATAAAAGGAGGGCAATGTTAAAGGAGAGAGTGGATGGGAACGTACGTGAGGCCGAGGTGACCGAATCGCTCCTTGAGGGCAGCGACAAACTTCTCGCGGACTTTGGCTTCCTTGTCGTAGTTCTCAAAGTCGTTGCGCTCCTTGGTGCTGGCATTGCGACCAATGGGGCTGACGTTGATCATGCCGTTGCGGAACTCGACAAAGGTGCCGCGCTTGACGGGGATGTCGAGGTCGGCAATGTAGTGGAGGCAGAAGTTGGCGAGCTCCTTGTACTGCTCCTCTCCAATCCACTCGATGAAGCTGTTGGAGGCGAGGGGCTCGCCGAGCTTGAAGGCGGTCAGGCCATTCTCGGAGAAGCAGAAGTCGAAAAGGGTGGTGACGGGGACACCGGCGGGCTTGCCCAGCTGCTCCTCCTGCTTGTCGAGGTTGGAGCCGCCGACGAAGCCGATGGCGCACTTTGCGCGGAGAGCCTGGAGGGCGGCGAGGATCTCGGGGGGCGCTCCCTGTTTGGCGCGAAGAGAGGCTGAGTGTTAGCTTGGGCAGGGCGTGCGTGCGTGTGGGCGGGCGAGCTCCCCCGTGGAACGTACCAGGCGGGCAGGGGTGAGGGGCCCGTCGACGTCGAAGAGGCAGATGGTGTCCTTGAGAGGACGCTCGGAGAGGGGCGTGAACGAGGGAGGGGTGGCCATTGTTGTTGTGGTGTGCTGTGGTCTGCTGTGTTGCTTGTGGGAATCTGGCGATGGGATTTCTGGCGATGGAGCTTTACGTAGTTGGGTTGCAAGGTTGTACTGTAGCTTGCTTGTAGCTGTCCCTTTGCAACGAGGGGCAAAAAAGGCGGGGTGCAAAGCTGCAGCGGGGCGGTGACCAAACACGAGGGGAGCTGTGTGGAAGGTGCAGGGGCGACGCTCTTACTTTTTGTCGTCTCCCTATCTCGTCCTTATATCTGTTTTCTTCTTCTCTTTTTTACCTCTAGCTTGCTGGCTCATCAAGAACGGATCGCTACACGGTAACCATGTTCGAGATTCGTGGCCTGCCATCGCCAATTGGCCTCCGTTGAAGCGCCACGTTATAGTTCCTTCATACCAGGGCAACGTCTTCTCAAAGTCGTCAGGTGAGGTGCGGGCACCTGAATCAACTACCCCAAAGAAACGGGGCGCAGCTCTCGAAGCGAAATGAATCGGCGCGAGATTCGTCACCAAGTGAATCATTCGCTCTCTCGTCGCTCGGCAGACTATGCCGTTGTGTATGTATCTCAGCAATGACATGTGTCCCTGACAACCTTGCATACTTGCTCTCTTCTTGTAGGTCCGACTATCGGCACCGACCCCCGCCCCCGACTCCAACACGGTGCCCCTCGGTGGGGCTTGCCCGCCTTCGAGCGTTTGGGTGAACGCCACACTCAACCTTGTTGGCCACGAACTCAATGACTCCGAAGGCCACTCTTGTACGCGTATCCCTTTCATCAAATGATGGGCTTAGCAAGATTAGGTTACCGAGGGGCTCGTCCGTCCTTCCTTTTGTATAAAAAAAAAAAAAACCTCGTGCATGTCCTCCATCGTGAACCTCCAATTGCTCTCTATTCTTTTTCTTTCATTTTCTTTTTTGGCTGTGTACATATGCTCTACCAGCTCGCTCCTTTTCGCTAACTCCAAGTTCATCCTGTAGGATTTCCCATGTTTCTTGAACACAATATTTTGAAATATCTACCTTATTCACCCATATTTACAAGTTACCTCGACGGTCCAAATAGATACAATTAGAAAAAAAAAGAGGGAAAAAAGGGGCAGTCAGTCCATAGTCTCTTGGTGCAGTCATAGTCTCGCGTCAGTCATCCCCCTTACCTCAAACAATAATAATAGTAGTAAAAGAGGGATTGTATGTGTTCTAAATGTCGCCCCAAGCGCCCGATACCTCCACAATGACATTTATAGTCGTGCTCACTGCCCACAAGATTATCAATCCCCATCCAATCTTGCGGCTCAACATCCATTTATTCATGGGAACAATGACGAGCAGCCCAACCAGCATGACCAGCAGTGTAATTGCCGATATCAGCAGGGTTCCACCGACTGCAACCTTGTACGGCTTATATTCGATGGGAAGCTCTGGGTGTTTGTGATGTTGGTGGTTTGCTTTTCGTATCATCATAGTAACACCACCGATTCCGATGCCAAGTAAAATGTTCAACATCGGGCCACCAAAGCATGCGGATCTGGAAACAATGTCAGCAACGGTTTGCTCAGCCCAAACGTAGATGGAGGCACATACAAGGCCATTACAGGATAGCCAAGACGAGCCACAGTAATATCTGCAACCAGGTCTCCGATGCTGTTTCCCGCCGCAAAAATGGTCAATCCTAGCAACGCTTCTGAAATATTTAGAACCACCCCGATCGTCTTGAGTACACCCACAACTTCTCCTGCTATTGTAGAAATCCATGCTATGCTGATGATGAAGCCCATGAAACACAACATGTACTGATACTTTGGAGGGCGGTCCTCGGTCGTGAACATGAGCAGCATGCCTAGTGCTACGAGCGATATGAGCAATGCATACAACGTCATTCGGAACAACGTCTTCTTGGGATTTTCAAGGTCCTCTGATATGTTAGCGAAGAGGACCAAGATGGCAAACAATGGTCCTGTGAAGAGCTGGAGGGATACAAGCCATCTATTCCACCCGTTATCCCCCTTGGATGTGTTGGCTGATGGAATATCTGACGCTGGTTTCATCACGACAGCCGGGGGTCCGAGGAATACTTCTGGGTCCGGCACAACAAGCGTATCCCCTCGAGCCCTCGCCAAAAGCCTTGGAGATAAAATTGGCGACGGCGCATAGCTGCTGCCACGACTCCGCGTGTGCCTTCGATAGCGTTCCCACATCGTGTCCTGTTCCGCAGACTCAGGCTCGATAGACACGAGGTGAGGCGGTTCGATACTGGCAGCCAGTGTCTGATCCTCATTGGCCGCGTCTGACTCAACCACTGGCAGAGTCGTAACTAGAAGAAGAATGGGAACTACCGAAATGGCGCTCACGAATTTATCCCATATCGTTTTCTCACTCCAGCCTTGCAATGTCGGGAATAGCGTTCCAAAAAGAACATGAGGGGCAGGGAGGAACGAGTATGGCCACCAAGAGATGGGCGTGGGCTCGCCGGGATTCAGATGTAAATCTGCAAATGGACTGTCACGGCTTACTAGAGGAGGCGCCACAAAGTCCGCAGAGTCAGAATGGGGATGTGGTGTTAACATAGCTGGCGAATCGGTGTACAGCGGGAACGGGCTAGCTGGTGACGAGCGGTCGCTGTGGCTGCTGCGGCGGCTGTGACTGCTAGGTATCTGTAGCTTTAGTTGTGGCGACAAGAGCTGGAGGTTCCGCCCATTTTCTTGAGCATTCTCCGTCACAACATTCTGACCAAACGGAGGAGGGGCCAAGTTGCCCCCAACAGTATATGATGGACTCGGGCTCGGGGTTCTCGCGCCACTAGATTTCGGAATGGAGAGACTTCCCCCATCATCTCCATCTATTTCCGGGATTATCAAGTCGGGGTGTGCCGGCATTGTTCCTACAGGCGTGTCCCCCGATGATAGGGCCCTCTCTCTTCTTGAAGATGACTCTGGCATGGACGTATGGCCGAACGACCGAAATGAGTCTGGCACAGTGCTGGTTGTTCCTCGCCTTGCCTGCCTCGGGACCTGGTTCTCGGAATAGCTGCGCCCTGGGACCAAGGAGATTTGGTAGTTGCTTTCGCGTTGAAGCTGGGCCAGGGCTGACCTGAATTCGAGTGCGCCCACCAAACTCGGTCGGATTGGTGTAAGAGTGTTGCTTCGTTTGTGTCGCGTGCGCAGCACTCGCATGCTACTCGCTACTTCTGCAGCGACCATACGGTCGTGTTCCGCACTCAGATTCTCGTCGTCGATTTCATCCTCCATCGGGGCTTGGTGCCCATCTACTTCAATTCTGGGCCCTGACTCGAGCGCTCTCATGTCAGGCGACGGGTCTGCTTCGGTCGATGTGTCTTGGTTTTCATTCGGGTCGTCTCGATATGGTTCACCAGCTAGCTCATCGCCCGAATGTCCTGAAACACCGTACACATGACTCCGAGCTTCACCCTCCCGACGTCTTCTTTGTTTTCTCTTCGTCACATACCAATGCCAACCAACCACTGTCAAGACGTAGATGATGTAGTAAGCGATCATTAGCCAACACTCCCAGAATCGCAAATGACCGTCAGCGAGAAACATAGTAGTAAATGATACGGCGACAATAAAAAAGCAAATGTCGCGAACGTAGGTTTTCCTATCTACGCGAAATTCTCTCACCAGCGCCATGGAACCAGCTACAACTCCGGTGATGAAGCTGGCCGCACCAATAAGCTCGCCTACTGCCATGCCAGCACTGTTAGATCCCATGGCAGCAAATGTGCTAAAGACATCAGGCGAGCCATTTCCGAAGGCGAGAAAGGTAACACCGGCTAAACTTTCGCTCAGTCCCAGGATAGTGGAAATTGTGCTCAAATTGATGCTGAAGAAGTCGCTAGCGGCAATACCAATGGTGGTGAAAAGAAGCCCAAGCCACGCAACCAGTATAATGAAAGCCAAGGGTTGTATTTTGTCAAAGGTACAATAGAATAGTTCCAGATAGGGTATAAGGCCGGCTTCTTCGTCGGTACAATACTGTCGCACAAATGCACACTTGTCGGTCGCTGAATGGATGGCGGCGCATTCAAGAGCATGGCTGCGCCTAAGCAGGGCACTGCTCTCGGCAGGAGGATCGCGAACACGGAGAAGGGTGTGCGCCAGGAAGGAATAGGCTGTCAACAGCGAAAGGAGCAAAACTGTAACGTAGAACGGTCGGGTGGTCAGACGGCGGCCCCTCAGCATCGCTGCTCGGGAGGGAGTGATGGTGGGAGCCATGTTCGGCTTCGGATTCGGCTAGGGATTTCGGTATTCGACATTTCATGCAGCGGGGTTGGTGCAAGGCGTCGCCATCATCGTCGTCGGTTTCGCTGGTAGTGAGCGGGAACGGCTGGGTGCGCCGCGTCCAAGTCGGTGGTGGTGAGGTTACGGTGGGAGAGCAAGGGAGGGCTGGTCACAACGTCTGCGCAGTGCGAGCTCGGCGGTCGTTTTCCCTGTGTAAGTGACCAGGGGGGGAGGGGGGCAGCGCGAAAGAGTGCGCGGGCAGTACAAAAAAGAATAAGAATGAAAGAGAATGAGGGAGCGCGGGAACAAGAGAAAGGTGCGAGGGGAGGAAGCACACGTCAGTTATTCAATTGATGTGCCGAGAGATGTCTCGAGTGTATCATGTCATTACGTCGTCCAGATCATTCCCAAAGTGGGCTACTAGCCGGTCTAGCGTCGCGTACTGAATTATGCCTCGCTCGCTTGATTATCCTAAAACTTGATTCGAAAGGGTTAATTTGAGTGCGGGCGTACAGTATGCCCCCCCTCCCTGACGGATACCTTAACTCAACTTCACTACCTTAATTCCCTTGCCGTAGATAGTAGCTTTCTTGGCTCTTTTTAGTAGGAGGCCGCCCAAATGTGAACCTGGGGAAAATCCGTTGGTGGACGAATGTCGACCCCGGCCCTTAGGAGCGAGTGACACGCCAGAAGGTGGGGCACGTAGGTACCTTAATCGCTAGCAGGTACAACCCGATGTGCCGTTTTGTCTCGAGACCTTGATTGCCGCAGAAAGCCACCCACAAGCGCCAACGAGATCCTCGCCGTCATGGCACATCACCGCACATGTCTCCAATCCCAAGCAGCCAAAGTACCTGCCTGCGCCTCGCTGCATATTCGTGCGATACCACCAGCCTCTGACGAACAAGTTTGTTTCCACGTCCCTGGCTAAATGTCGCTGGCACGTGCTGATTCGTTGCTTCATCAAACCTTGTCACACTTCCCGCCATCTTCCGGACAAGTACCTCCGTACCTTCCAGTTTCTCCAGAGGTACCGCCCACAGCCACATTGGGTTTCCCTTGTTGCCCTTGTACCCACTTCCACCATCCGCCCAATCCCAATCTATCACCCACAGTTTCGGGGTTGGTGCCTGAATCGACAGGCAGAAACATACCCCACGTCACTCATTCATTATTTTGTTTACTTTCAGGGCTGCAACACCACGACGACGCGCCAGGCCTCGTCGAGCTCAGCCTTTCGCATCACCAACTCACGCAACCACGCCATTATGCCTCGCGTTGCCCAAGTCCCGCGCGCAGGGAGTGCCAGGCCCTCCGGATCAGTCTCGGCATCTCCCTTCAAATCCCCTGTAAAGTAGGTCAACCTGCTTTTGCCGCCGTCACCGCCCTGGGCAACCCATCCTTACAATGACCAGAATCCCCCTAAACGACGATGCGACCGAAAAGGGCAAGCGAATGAGCTCCCGGAGAGCCCTCCATGAAAAACAAATCAACGAAATTAAGGCTGCTGCAACCCCTCGGAAGGTTAGCATGAGGCTGGATGATGCTGAAAATGGTTCCCCAGTGGCCGATCCTCGAACCCCTCGCGCCAGCCGCGCTGGCCTCGATGACGATGAAGATGTCGTTGTGGGTGGCTCTGTGGTTACGCCTATGAAGCGTGTCCCTCTTCTCGCCAACTTTGAGGAGTGGATGAAAATGGCCACCGACAACAAAATCAACGCTACCAACTCATGGAACTTTGCCCTCATTGACTACTTCCATGACATGTCTCTACTCAAGGAGGGCGACGGCGTCAACTTTCAGAAAGCCAGCTGCACATTGGATGGGTGCGTGAAAATTTACACCAACCGAGTCGACAGTGTCGCAACAGAAACTGGTAAGCTTCTAAGCGGCTTAGCCGATAGCAATACAAACAAGAAGAAGGACCGCGAGGAGGGGGAGGAAACCGATGAGGAAGAGGAGCTTGATGAGGATGGCAATGTGAAAAAGAAGCCGAAGAAGAAGGTCAGCAATGCGCTCCAAGGCCTATTATATGATATGCATGCTGACTCGGTGTAGACCCAGCGTTCCTCAGAAGCCACCTTGGCTCCCAGTTTCAACTCTTTGCAGTTGAAAAAGTTTGAGCTCGAGTTTGCAGTTGACCCGCTATTCAAAAAAGCCTCTGCCGACTTTGACGAGGGTGGTGCCAAGGGACTTCTCCTGAACCACCTCATGATCGATTCCCAAGGACGCATCGTCTTTGACAGCAGCGACGACACTGGTGACGCAGACACACTCGGTCAGAAAACGAAGCACGAGATGGGAGACGACGAGGACGGTGAAGGCATGGACGAGGAGCCGGAACTCAAGGAGCAAGAGGAAGAAGATGAAGGCGAGGTCGAGATTGATGTTGGTGCTCTGGGTGCCAAGTTCCTGCCCGATCTTCACCGGTTAGACGAATTGGACGTTTGCCCGTCTCTAAAAACCTTTGATCTCGGCGATCCCTCTGGCTCCTTGGATATCCCATTCCTCAAGGCTCCCGATGATTGGAGGCAAGATCAGGACAAGGAAAAGAGCGTTGACAATTTTGGAGACGCTTCTGGCCTAGTCATTGATGGCGATGCCCCTGCTGGTTTCGATGATGACGACCTTGGCCTGGGCACATTTGACATAGGAGCCGACATTGCTTTCGGTGAAGGTGGTGAGGCATGGGCTCGAGAAGCTGCCCTGGAACCCCAGATGCGAGTCTATGACGCTGGTCTTGGTGAAGAGGGAGCAGAAGGCGAAGGGTTTGACGACAATGGAGAGTACGTTGTCTCCATGACGAGTGCCCAAAAGGCCGACAAGATGCATGAGGATATCCTGGGTTTCTTTGATCAGGCATTGCAAAAGAACTGGACCAGCGCCGAACACTGGAGAATCCGCAAAATCAAGGATGTCAACAAGCCCGCGGCAGAGACGAAGAAGCGCAAGGAAAAGGAGCCCTTTGAGATCGACTTCGCCTCGCCTCTCGACTCCAGCCTTGCCGACACTATATACACTCAAGCCAGCAGTAACTCGGCCATCAGCATGCCCAAGAAGGACTGGCTGTCGAAGTCGCGCAATCTTTTACCGGACGATAAACACTTCAACTCTAAGTCTTTACTGAGTCTTTTCCTGAAGCCCAAAGCACGGATGGGCCGTCGGCGTACAGCTTTCGGTGGCAGAGGAGGCGTATTTGGCACGAGTGCCTCAGACAACCAACCAGAAGGCGAGATGGACGAAGCGTTCTGGGCTAACCAAAAGGCCCCCATGCAAAACACAGAAGAAACAGCAAACCCAGAGGGTGACTACGATGCCAACTTCTTCCAGGATGACGGAATGCCATTCCCTGCAGGGGACGCAGACGACGACGACGATCTAGAGTTTGCAGATGCCAGAGAACACTTCTCGCCTGGCAGTGATGGCCAAGGTGGTATCACTGAAACCGGCGGCATCACGGCTCTTCTGAATGGTGAGACGGTCACCAACACCATGGGAGCATTTGGAACAACACTTGTAACGCAAACGAGACGCGTGCGCCCCGAATATGTGCAGTATGCTCGAGTGGCAAAGAAGGTGGATGTACGCCGACTGAAGGAGGAGTTATGGAAGGGCATGGGCATTGACCAGCTCGAGGTATGGTATCTGGGCTCCATGACCGTTAACACAGTGTTCTAACATACACCGCAGAAACCCGCCGAAGTACCGGATGCTCCAGAAGAGGAGCCCCTCAAATTCACCGCTGTCATGAACAACCTGCAAGCTGTGTACCCCAAGCCAGTCATGGATGACATCTCAACGTCGTACTGCTTTATCTGTCTTCTGCACCTGGCCAACGAAAAGGGTCTTACGATTGAGAAGACGGACGATCTCTCGGAACTTAATATTCGCAGGGACTGGACAGCTGAGATAGTGGAGGGGGTTGAGTAGTTGGCAGCCGGAAAGTGGCAAGTTGGCGTAATACGTCTTAATGAATCTAGCTACGTTGTATATGCAAGACGGGATGGTACATAACCGTACAGACATGCTCCGGGTAGCAGCGGCGGTGTATGTTTCACACGTCACTCCTTTGTCTCGCTGGATGATGAACATTGAAGATGAGAGATGCCATTTATCTACCATACATGTCGGCGTTGGGAGGAACTCGTGAAGAACTGACGAAGGAATGAATGAGACGAAAGTAATTGTATTCTATCTCCATGCTAAAATGGAGCGCGCGCAAGTTGGCATATTCATCCCGTGCCTAGTCTATTTTGTTTCCCCGTTCGTGCGAGTGAGAGATTTGTACAAGCCATTGTCGGCTTTCGGCATTTGAGGCTCCGTCTTGGTTGGTTCGCGAATTCGCCGCCCCCTCCCCCTCCCCAAAGAATATGCTGTCATTCGTACGCAATGATCTACCACCACTTTCTCTCTGCTTCTCTCACGCCGTCCTTTGGTCACGGTCAACTGGCCCTTCCCTTCTCTTCCCTTCTCTTCCCTTCTCTTCCCTTCCCTCGTCCACCGGTCACAACCAATGACAAAAACCATGCCCATCCCTCTTTTGTTAATGCAGTTGACTATTCCTGCTTTTCTTTCTTTTTTCTTTTCCTTTCTTTTCCTCATATGCCTCTCGTGACCGGGTTTTATGTCCAAGCTGCATCGATCTACAGGACCCCTGGTTTGTTGTTGCCACACGGCATGGTCCAATGGGCGTTAGCCCCAGACGCTCCTCAGGTTGTCGTGGGATGATCGTCGTGCGTCTCCCAGAAGCTTTTCCAAACAGACACTTTTTCCTACTTTCGCGTCCCTCCAACCCATCCACCCCTCCAGTTCCTCTACCGACAACGTATTTTCAAAATAAACTCGTTGAACGCGCCAAACGTGATGGTTTAAGATGCAAGACATGGCTTGCGGCATGTTTGCTTGTGTTTGTTTGTATGTATGTATCTGCATATTCTCATTACCTAAACTCCTTGATATATGCCCACTCGATTTTATCGCCTTCCAGGTAAGCACATGCCGAAACGCCGGTGTCTTCCACAGCTCCATTATATCCCTTTCGATCCGGTCGCATCCAACTATTATTGGGTATCCAAAAAAAAAAATATAAAAAAGGCGTTCCATCATGTCGCGACGCTCTTCTTGGCAGCAATCCACCGCCATGCTACCCGCCAGAATAAATAAATATATACTCGGACTATCGCTGTCCCTTGTCATGGCGCGTGACATCGACTATGTCTCTCGACAATTTCACCAGCTCTCAGGAGAGCATTCATCCCATCAAGCTCCTCTTTACGAGGTTCAACTTCTTTCTTGGAGACGGTATGTGGCACTGGGGGGTTCAGCCCATTGCCACTTCGTGACTGTTGGACTTTTGCCAACTGATGGTTGGATAGCCCAGCTTGAAAGCCTTGTGAGCCACATTAGCTTGACTTCTCAACGAAGCCTCCGCAGCATGAGGGTCAAGTACCATATCCCCTTGGTCCAATACCGCGTCCAAGCATAGGCCTTCCAGTCTCTGTGGGACTTGGGGTAGCACCCCCCATCATTGAATTTGGCGAACCTCGCTCAAATCCTCCCGATGCTCCCATGGAGGGGGCCGGCGCGCTCTGGTGCGACAGCAGGGCGTGGATTGGCAGAGGACCATCGCCGGGGGCTCGGGCGAAGCTCATGCCTGGACTGACCGACCCAGCGCTGCTGCACGCAGACTGGTCATGCCGAATCATAGGCCCCCTCGGTGCTGCAGTTGCGGGAATGCCATTAGACATGTCAGGAATCGATCGCGGGTGGTTAGCGGCCACGAAGCCTGGAGAGTAACGAGTACTCTCATTACCTGCTGATGCTGGCATGCTCCTTCTGCCGTCATCAAGCATATTTGACAGCGATGGCAGAGATTGATGAGGTCCTTCGCCAGTTCTTGCGCCCTCTCGCCAGGATGATGGCCTTTGGGGGTGGTGGCGATGTGACTCTTTGGGGCTGCTAGACTCATATGGACCTCCTCGGGGTGATGACATGGCATCATCGTTGGAATTCGCCTGGGATACCATTGTAGGTGCTGCCGAGTTTTGGGATTCGGCAATCGACGTGACAGAGTTCATTCGTTCCTTTCGAGATGGTGGGGGCTCGCTCTCCAGCATCCTCTCACTGCCGCTGCCACTTCCACTCCCAGGCGTAGTCCCTCCGAGCGTCGTCGTGCTACTTGTGCTGCTGCCATTGCGGAAGCGGACTGGCTCGAGCTTCACTCTTTTGGATGCATCATTGGCTGTGGAGGAACAAATGCGTTAGCTTCAGGTGAAAGAGAATACCATGGACCAGGGTCACTGCAATTATTTTCACCAACCTTGATGCTGCTGCTTGGCCTGCTTTTCCCTGAATTCCTGGAGATACAACGTGTACTTTTTGTACTCGGGAGTCTTCTTATACTCCATCAACTGTCGGTGGTATTTTTCTTTGTCGGTGTTCGCTTGGTTTTCATACGACTCCTTCTCGTCTACTGGCAAACCTTGCCAGTTTTCGCCAACCAACTTCGCAATCTCGGTAAAGCTGAGGTTCTGGCTCTTGAGGTCTTCTCTCATCTCTGCACAGTGATTTGTAGTTAGAACCCTGTTGTCCAGTGTTCAAAGGTTGGCTTGAGAGATTCGCGGGCCACTCACTATTCGAAAACAAGACATAGGCGGAAGGTGGTCGTTCAGGAGCATTCTCATCCGGCTAATTGCACAGGTTAGTACCTGAAACCCTACGTGCTACTTTCATCATACCTTGGGATGTCTTCGATATTTTCTCTTTGCTACTCCTTGAACCTCGCCAGTGCCTTCTGGTCGGCTTGATTCGGCACGCGGACCATCTGACTTCCCATCCTCTGTTGGTGGCCGCCCCGAGGATACCAGCGCGGTGCTTGGGGAAATGCCTCTGGCATTCGCAATTCGCCTTTGAAGTTTCTATTTTTCCTCGCTCGTCAGTCACTCGTCCGTTTAGGTGGGAAAGGCTGGATAACATACCCTCCTGTGGCCAAGTTTGACGCCCAATACATCACTGTCACAATTTAGTGAGCAAAGGCGGAAGTTCAAACAGCACTAAACTTACAGGTCCGATTCTTGGATGTCAAGAATAATATCCCACTCATCAAATCCCTGGTCAATGAAGGCATCGAGGTATTGGGCCAGGCCCAACTCTGTAAAGATTGTCTCAAGTTCGGAAGACATGCAGAAAACGGGCGGCTGTCGCGTGCCTTGGTTCTCTATGCAACGAATTCTTTTACCCAGGACAAACTGACGGGGAATATCAATATGTACCATGTGGTAAGCTGGCGGTGATCATAACCCGAAGGGATTGAGCACCGGAGATAATGTTATGGGGCTGTTAAAGGCACAATATGTCTTGGGCGCCTTGCTGTTCGTTGGCGCCTGATCCCAGTGGATCCCACAGGCGGGGGTTAGGGGCTCTAGTTGACGGCGATTGACAATACAGGGAGGTTGATGAGATGTGAACCGAAGCAGAGGCCAGGGTAAGAGTACTCGATAGTCTCTGTGTCTTTTCCAGCAAGTGCGTTGTGAAACGGTGTGGTCCCGAGCGAGATTGAAGGACTAAGAAAAAAAAAACACTGGTCAATATTGATGGAACGAGAAGACGGTGCAGTTTTGGGGCTTAAGAACAGAAAACAAGGAGAAGGAGAAGAAGAGCTATAGTTCCAAACAGGAGACCCAAAAAGCACGCTTGCTCGTTTCAATGGGGATCCTAGACAGGAAAGGGGCAAGTGCCGGCGGAGGCAACATCAGGATGGTACCTACAGAGAGGAAAGGGATGAAGTGAGAAGAGGCAAGGTGGGGAAGGCAGGGAAAGGGAGCCGCTAGCTGATGACGAACGAGGTGGAAGTTGGGGAAAGTGGGAAAGGGAATGGGTAAAAGAGAATGATGGCAGTACAATCAGAATGGGACAAAAACATACACCCGAGGAGTGAGCTACCGGGAAGCGGGAAGCGGGAAGCGGGAGGGTGTCGATGGCAGATACTCACACCCCCAGAAACACGATCGGATATGTCGATGACCAAACCGATCAGGGCTGGTCCAAGTGGGTAGTGAGAACAGGGTGAGGAGGACGTGCCCAACGGTGACGGAGACGGAGGGACAAGGGCTAACGGTCGAGAAAGAGGCCGGGTCTAAGAGGCAGCACCGAGACGACGGGATTGTGCAGGTGGTCTCGGGCCCGATATTATGAGGCGGAGTGCGGCTGGAGCAAAAGCCCAGATTGGGGCTGACGCAGTTGAATTGAGAAGTGAGGTTCTGGGCCTGGGGTTGAGGCGCCGCCGATGTGGGTGCTGCGCGAGGCGGTCGACGAGGTGAGGTAGGACACAACTGGATCCCCTCGTATGAGTGGAGAGAAAGAGAGGGGTTCAGAGGCGAGGGGGTATGATGTTAATGTGGTCAAGAGAGAGGAAAGATCTGCAAAAAAAAAAAAAGTGCAAGTCCACAGCTGGAGAGAAGAAGGAAGGAAGTAAAAAAGCTGGTGATGTTTGGACACCTCGGCGACTAAAAGCAACGTCTAAGGTATGAGGAGCGTGGTTCAACAAATGGGTGACAACAAAGCTAGGGCATCTTGGGGATCCACGCTAGAGGGCCCAGCAGGATGGGAGAAGAGGCAGACCTGCGGCAGCCACCAGCCAAACAACCAGGAATTGGGGAAAGCAGGGTTTAGAAGCGACAATTGGGAGTCGTGGGAGAGAAGTGGAGGACGCGAAGGTGAATGAGGCGTGTGGAGGAGAGAAAATAGCGGACATCAGATGCCAGGGCGTGTAGTTTGCGAGAAGGGGGCGTCGCCAGAGTCTGGGGCTGGTGGGGGGTGTGCAACCAACGCCCGCCGTAGAGATACATGGATGGCCACATCCAGAACCACGCTGGCCAGACTTTTTTTTTTTTCGGTGCTGCAGCAGCGTGCCTGGTTCGACGCAAAGCGCCGAAGCCTGCATGTACGTATTCCATCATAGTATGGCATGGCATTTTCTTGCGACGCCAGGCGAACTCCATGGCCAAAAGCCCCCAACACCATGTGATCTGAAGTTGTGGTGCGCCGCCTGCGGGGAGCGGCCTTTCAGCGAACATGCCTGTCCAAACCGCCGATCATCAGACGTTGAATTGGCCCTGGCCTGACTCCAATACCAATGCAACAACGAACCACCTCCGGGACATCGCGCTTTTAGCCTCGCCAAAAGCGCATGCGCATGCGCCTGCGTGTCCGCTTCAACCACAGAGTCAGCTCGACTCGGGCAGCCACTCCAGTCCGTCAGGCGCCGCTATGAACGGCATTGCCATGAAGGAAACGGGGTTCTCCAAGTCGCGACTGCATAAAAATAGACAACATGCTCCACAGCCCATATATTGATTATTCAACACATGGTGGTTGAGCAGCGCTGACCCGCATCATACTTCCATAATCGTGCCGTACTGGGTTAAAGGCGATGATATGCGGAAGTGCGCAGACATCCATAGCAGTCACAACAAGGTCTCAATATCATCCTTGAGCACTGCTTTGTGTGGGCGTGGTGAGAGAGTCATGCACTCATGGCCTGTCTCGCCATTTGTCCCGACGCTCAGACAATGGTGTTTTCTTTCCATTAGCGCGCCTCGCAATATTTTCCGATGTCATGTAACACATGACTACTGACCTATCTGGCCAAAGTTTCAAGTAAAGGGCGGATTCCTGGTTGCTGGAAATCGAAAATGCTCAATGACAAAATCGTGAGTTGTTTGCAAGTAGATATGAGGGGCGTGGGTCAAGCCAGCCTGGTTCCTTGACCCCCTGTCTCCCGGGTGTTCCTGATCGCCATCGAGCCATGAGCAGTGGCGGAAATCGACCTTTCGGCCTATAGATCGCGCCATAATAAGGCAGTGGCGGCAGTTTCAATGGCCCGGCACCTTCTGCCCTCGTTAGGAGGCACCACCACGCAGGTTTTTTTATTTCATCTTTTAACTACAAATGTTCCTTCGTCATGACCACATGGCCGGTCGGCCAACGCCCTAATAAAACATTGTTGCCGCCGACTTCACTATTTATTTAGCCCAACTTGGAATTTTCGTATTAGTTGGTGAAACCTGAGTCGTGCGCCAATCTCTAACGAAAACATGCGCAAGTAATCAATTACACCAGCTGGACAAAGCCAAAAGCCACGGTCAGTACCTTGGCAACGTCTGGGTTGCGTGTGTTGACGCCTTCCTGGTCACCTTACTTCCCTTGTTAGTTACACTCCAATCAAGCAAAGCAGTGGGTCAAAGTCAATGACCATAAGATCGACCGGTACAACACGGATCCGGCCTTAGCACGGGAGTGAAACGACAAAACCGGTATGCCACGGTAAAGTCGCCCGTCATTGTCAGATCAGATTGCACGTTGCAACCATAGGAATTCGACAGAGGGGCTCGAATCTCGATACTTCAACGTAAAGCGAGGGTTGGCATTGGATGGCCGGCTCCCCGGTCAGAGTCAAGATGCGGCGCAGCCTCGCAAAGTCAGAGTGCCCAACCCGGGGGGGGACTCGGTGATTCCCGATGCTCGAGTTCCTAGGATAATAGGGAACTGTGCGACGCTCTCACCAAACGGCCAAGCGACGTCGCCTACCTCATCTCTCAACTGCGCCGTGCACCGTACCCACGATGCGTGGAGCAGACAGCAAAGGAATCGGCCTCGGACCGGACCCGATCCGATCTATAGTGCACAACAGCAAATGCCATTTTTGCTGCGGGGGCTGCTGCTTGGGACAGATAGATACACAAACACGGCCGCCTCCCCGACCATCGACGCAGTGTAATGGTCGGACACATGGCGCCAGAAGCGCAGGAGTCCCAAATCGGGTGGGAAATCAAACGGAGTTGGATGTGTTGGATAAAAGAGCCATGAGTCTAGAACAACCTCACGACATGGAAAGACGAGCAAACCACCAGGATAGAGAACGGGGGGAGGGGGGCGTGTCGGTAACAAGTGAGGCGAGATTCCAGGTATCGGTACTCGAGCGCAGCGCCCTGTCGAGAGCTTAATGGCAGAGACTTGGACACGGTGGGACACAAGCCATGGTATTCCCGGGGTTTACCGCTCCCCCCCAGCGTGGACTCGTTTGGGACTAGCGGAGACACTTCAGCCTTGCTGCAATGCTGCCTTTCAGCAGCTCAGGGATTCTTTTACAGTTCCTGTCCTTGCTTTTCGCCGGCGTCGCAGTGGATTCTGCAGCGGACATTTACCGGCCAGTGACTGCCATGGCATTGGACAGTGGCAGGCCCTTGTCTCGCCCGTTTACCAAGTCTGGCGCTGGCGCATACCACCAGACAGCCAGCCAACCAGAGCACCTGAAGACCGGAATCCACAGGCCACAGGCGTGCAGTGGGAGACTCGGCAGCCTTGACAAGAAAACCGTTTCCCCAAATAGGCGACTGGTGCACTTGGATGGCACGAATATGTTGCCTGTTGCGGTTTAGTCCTCAGACGTAGTCCCCGTCTTGGGCTTATTTTAGCGACCCGTTGCACATGGCAAAAAAAAAAAAAAATGACACGCAAGACCTGAAAGTGTTACCTAACAAAAAATGCGGAAAAAAAAAAAAAAATGACACGCAAGACCTGAAAGTGTTACCTAACAAAAAATGCGGAAAAAAAAAAAAAAATGACACGCAAGACCTGAAAGTGTTACCTAACAAAAAATGCGGAAAAAAAAAAAAAAATGACACGCAAGACCTGAAAGTGTTACCTAACAAAAAATGCGGAAAAAAAAAAAAAAAAAAAAAAAAAAAAAGAAGGCCCTATTCGCAAGCCCATAAAAAAAATAGGTCGGCCATGGCCTGACGAGCGAGTGCCTGAGCACCCCCGATTTAGTTCGGCTCTTTTGTGGGATCCCTGGTCCGAGGGGGCTTGTGAACCATTCGTCCTCAATGCTTGGTTTACGAGGAGGCCACGAGGCCGGGTGCTAGCAGATGTGTTCCAGACCCCAAGGCTGGGCGCCGGCTTGACGCTTGACGCTCAGCATGGCGCAAATTAGACGTGGTAAATGTGATTGACATGCATCATTGAAACATGCATCAGGCTACGGAAAAAATACAGGGACGCCAATGCCACCCAAATCAATCTACCGCAGTGTAAGTGACCGACTGCGGTACGTACTCCGAAATATTTCGGTGCTGACTCGCCAATAGGGAGAAGAGAAAGTCGGTGGAGGTGGAGGTGGCTCATTTGTTCTTTGCAGCGGTACCTTATTACCGATGAGAAGAAAGCTGAGAACTGAGAAAGTAACGCTGAGCCCTCCCACTCCAAGACCCTTTGTGTTCTTTCTTTTCTTTTTTTTTGTCCCCCTCACCCGCTCCAGGTTTGTTCGGATCGGACTCGCTTTTTTTTTTTTTTTTTGGTATTGCCGCAGTCATAGTAAGGCAACACTTGCAGGTCTGGCGTGACATGTTTTTTTTTTCTTGGACCCGGTAGTCCACTCGGCATTGCCTGACAAGGTCACATTGACAAGTACGACTGTAGATGGCGTGGTTTTTCTCCATTCGAATCTGGGGAGTTGCATTTTTTTTTTCAAGGCCATTCGGAGCGCATCCCCGTCTCCGTCGCAGCCATGCTGTCCTGTCCCAACTCGTGCGTTGCTGTCCTTGGCCAGTTTCCATCCTCGCCGGGCGTCACATCGTTCGACGTCGTAATGTAGACCCATCACCACTGAAGCTGCATGGCCGCGGTCCAGGCCATTGTGGCGTTGTGCCCAGACCGATCGATGCCGCTCCCCCTCCTCAAATGGACCCAGATCCCAAACCTCCGACCTTTTAGGGTCCTTCCCCCCCCTCCCTTTGAGGCTCACCTCCCAAAAACAGCAGCCAAGACAAGCCACGCCATGTGCTACCGACTCTTATTTCGCAGCCATCTAGAGGTTCTAGGCAATCCCAGTGCAAGGGTTCCGCTCAATCCAGCTCAGACGGCGCCGGGTGAGGCCCGATGGCGGCAAGACATACATGGCGGCGCGACAAACGGGAGGAGCAAAGGAGTAGCATCTAAAAAGCAATACCGCGGCATCCGCAAATTCACCTCACTTTGTTGTTCGTGTTGCACAAGACCATAGTCCAAACATGAGAGAGAGACATGCGACATGGGGGCACGGTCATGATGCATCTGTGAATCGTCCGTTTAGCGGGTTTGGTCAGATGGTGTCTTGGTAGGGATTCATCCGATATCAAATCACCATGTCTTTTTCAGCTGGCTTGGTCACATCCCTGGCATCTAGACCCAATCTACCATGACTGCAGGCATCGGATTTCATCCACTTTCCCATCAAACCCAGTCATCGTAGTGGAAGGGGAAGGGAAAGGTGTGGCTCTGTCGCACACCACTGCTACTACCACCTGCTGCTCCTGCTGCTACCGCAACAGCAGGCTCATCCTCGATCCCATGCTGCATCTCTCACCGTGCTTACCTTGATACGCCAGCAACCCCCGGCTCCCTGTCACGATGGAAATTGATTGCCTTCCCCCCCCCCCCCCCCCCCTGTCCCCGTGGGGATTTGCTCCCCCCCCCCCCCCCCCCCTGTCCCCGTGGGGATTTGCTCCCCCCCCCCCCCCCCCCCTGTCCCCGTGGGGATTTGCTCCCCCCCCCCCCCCCCCCCTGTCCCCGTGGGGATTTGCTCCCCCCCCCCCCCCCCCCCTGTCCCCGTGGGGATTTGCTCCCCCCCCCCCCCCCCCCCTGTCCCCGTGGGGATTTGCTCCCCCCCCCCCCCCCCCCCTGTCCCCGTGGGGATTTGCTCCCCCCCCCCCCCCCCCCCTGTCCCCGTGGGGATTTGCTCCCCCCCCCCCCCCCCCCCTGTCCCCGTGGGGATTTGCTCCCCCCCCCCCCCCCCCCCTGTCCCCGTGGGGATTTGCTCCCCCCCCCCCCCCCCCCCTGTCCCCGTGGGGATTTGCTCCCCCCCCCCCCCCCCCCCAATGCCAGTGATACCAATAACAAGCGAAGCGCAGCACCCGCAGAAGACGTGGGCATTCGCAGCAAGCGAGGCCCGGGCACACGGGACGGCAAATACCGTGCTTCCCCATCACATGGGATTTTATTGATTACATATTCGAGTGAGGCTGATGCGAATCCATCCCCTCACCTGGGGCTCCCCTCCCATGTAGATGAAGCCTAGACCGCGTGGATGGCTGGCCCCCCGTCAGCCACCCGAGATCTCACCCCATGCCCCCTCCCCCCCATCCGCATCCCCAATCTTTAGACGTGCTTCGGGATCATCGCCTGTGGGCCCGCCCAGCAACCATACAACGGTCTGCAACCCTACCCAAGCACCAGAGGCCTGGGCTGAGCACGGGACACAACCTCGTCCGGTCTCTGCTTTCCCAATCCTCCGCATTCATCATCCAACATCTGCATTCCCGCACCCTGCCACGTCGAGCCCGTCCGACGACCACCACCGCAGCCATGGCTTCGTCTAACACCGAAGAGAACCGAGAGCCCACGTCCAAGGCCTCGGATGCCGATTTGGCCCAAGTTAGTTGACAACGTCTCCATTATCTCCTCCTCCACTTTCCCCCCCAACACGCACCTCGTGCGCGCGAGTGTGTGTGTGTG
The DNA here is from genome assembly GCA_001879505.1 of Calonectria pseudoreteaudii. Lineage (NCBI taxonomy): Eukaryota > Fungi > Ascomycota > Sordariomycetes > Hypocreales > Nectriaceae > Calonectria > Calonectria pseudoreteaudii. Next base: position 781,924 of record KV875230.1, read on the forward strand.
TCTCCACGCAACATCAACTATCATGATATACAAAACTCCTCCTCCTCATCCATCCACAACATCCAATATTGGTCCCGCTCCGCCGGCATCTTCCGTGCCTTCTTTTCCTTCCCCTCTCAATGCCCCATCTCTTCTTGCCCGTGTCTCATGGCCATTCGTTCACCGGTTTCGTCGCCGCCTGATGGGTTCCCGCATGCCGCCGCGTATGCGTCATGTCAGAACACATGCCCTCCGGTCCCAGCATCCTGGTCCCCTAAGACCCAAGGGTCGCAAGCCTCTCCCCTAAGCCCCTGCCGTAGTCGAGGCCCTGTCTTGCTGCTTTGGTGTTCCTGATGTGCATTTGTGCATTGCATTCTGCATTGCCAGTCCATCGTGTCCAGGACTTTGACTGACAGCTTCGGCGTTCTAGGCCTACAAAGACCTTGCCAGGTACATCCACCCCCTCGTCGCCCACCTCCGACACGCTGCCCCGCTTTTGTTATGATGCTGCTGTCTTTCGCTTCTTTTTTTTTTCTCCGCCCGCTGCTGTTTCGTGGCTATTTTTGTTCTTTTTTTCTCTCTCTTGGTTTCATTGATATTATGTTTCAATCCTGTCTCTCAGATCTTTGTTTTTTGTTTCCTTTTTGGTCTTCCTCTCCACCTCCAAACCCTCATCTATCCCAAATCCCTTTGTCTTACAAGGGAGGGGGGGCGTGGTGCTCCTCATCGCGTTAAACGCCCGCCCCCCAGAAAAAAAAAAAAAAA
>KV875230.1:782723-847208 GCA_001879505.1 Calonectria pseudoreteaudii
AAAAAAAAAAAAAAAAAAGGCCCAGATTCGTTCCAATCTGTCAATTCGGGGCTAAGAGCCAAGTCTCCCGGCGTCGCCGAGCTGCGGTACCCGCACAGCTGGTCGGCACAGATCTGGAGGCGTTCGTCTGCTTTGTCTGATGGTCTCTCAAGGCCCAGATCCTCGGATCAAGCCCTGCATCCACATCAACCACATGCCCATCTTTTGACCTCCATCTTCCCATGCCCGTCAACCGTCTCCATGCGTGTCTAGGCCTCATATCACTAGCCTCCGCCTCCATCTCCAGTGAGATGCCCACATCCGGCTCCGGCTCCGCCATTCTTCGGCCCCTTGTTCTCGCTTTCATCCTCACCATGGCTCAAGTGGCATCTATCCAGCCAATTAATCCAAATTGCCCTGCCCTGTTACGTTGGTCCAGACCTCCCTCCTTCCTTTGACCCGTCTCTGCCCAACCAATCTCATTTTTCCCGTCACGGGAATAGCCTTTTAATCTTTTTTTTTTTTGCATTGTTGCTACTTTTTTGTTTTTTTGGGGGGGGGGTTTTTTGTTTCTTTGCTTTTCTTGCCAAACACGGAAAGCCCACATCACGAAGCTCCATCAACTAACTCAATCTCCTTACCGCTCTAGGGGTGAACAGGCCGCCACCGCGCTTGAGGCCAACCTCACCCACCTCGAGAGCAAGCTCGATGCTATCCTCGCTGCCATTGAGGCCAGCGAAGCCGCCCAAAAGCCCAAGCCTGCCAAAGCAAATGGCAAGGCGGGCGCCAAGAAGCCTGCTGAGGACGCAGCCAACAAGGACAAGGAAGATGAAGCCTAGATTAGATCTTGTTGCGAGCAAATATTAGAGAATGAGCCGTAGGCTTTGCCAGTCTGATAACGAATGAATGAACCAATTGTCCCACCCTGATGCACGACATTTGACCTTCCCCCCCCTCCCCCCCCTTTTTTTTAATACATGGCTTGGACGCAGCGTATGGTACAAAGAAGGACATCTTCACGCAAACCCAAGCTTTTCGCATCTTAAAAAACTTTCTATAAAATTCAACACAACGTATACATATAATTAATACACAGTATATCCGCCCCAGTTTTCACTTTGCTTTGTGATTGATCCAGTCTCCCATCTCCTGCAATTGTCCAAATTCATCACTTCCAGCAAATTACTCATTCGTCCCAGACAAAGTCACGGCATAAGCAAACGGAACAATGACGGCTCGTACACTTTTGTTCAGGGCAGAAGTATGTCTTTGCTCCTTGCCTTTCGTATTCAAGATGCATCATCTTTTCCCCCCTCATGTTCTCGTAGGGATTCACAAAGTCAACCAATCCAGCTACAAAACAGATCGTGAGGTTCAACACTGACGTAGACTCATATCTGGAGACTTTCCAAAAACAGGTCCCCTTCATCCTTTACCATCTTTCCCACCAGGTCCCATAAACCTGAACCACCCAATCCCCATGCAACCCACAATGAAAGCACCGATAAAAACAAAACGTATAGAGCAGAAAATGTAAACCAAATAAATGTAAAAAAAAAAAAAACACAAGATCTGTAATGCCTGTTCCTCTTTTCAACTCAATTGCTTAAAAACTCCTCCAGGAGAAAGACGAAATCAATCCAAACGACAAGATATTCCATGAGCACAGAAACCCAGTTCTCCTCAGCAAGTGAGGGAGAAGACGATATGATAATGACAATGCGTACCAAGGTTGAGTCCCAAAATCAACACCTAGATCAAATAAATACACTCGAGAAGCAAAGTCAGGTATCGAATGGATACATCCAGCTCAAACGACGGGATGCCCCCGCCCCCCACCTAAGCAGATTGACCCTTTCGCTCTTGCAAGAGCTCAACAGTATCCAAATGCAAGGGGTATCAAGCGTTAGAGGTTGTCTTTAGGATGGGTATGATAACCAAGGCGGGTCGTGACAGTCGTGCTCGCTTGTCCAAGTAATACTCGGAAGCTTCACTTGGCAAGATTCCGCTAACCACTAATACGCGTGCACACAGTATCGTTTGCCTCCAAAAGATGCCGTCATCTGGGCAACGTGGGCAGATGGCTCAGAGCCGAAGGCTTTTGGACTCATGGTAGTCATCAGGGCTCAGGACACTACATCCAGCTCAGAATCGACCGAGTCGGAACATCCGATCGCGAGCGTCAGGGCGCTCGAGGTGAGTGGGCGCGCACGACGCGCATGTTCATCGCCTAAGTGCTGTGCGATCTCATCAAGTACTGAGAGCGCAAACACGACCCAGTTAGTTGGATAAGCTCCTCATATCAGAGTAATCGAGACGTGCTCTTGCCAAGGCATCATCCTGTTCTGGTTGGACCATGGCGGGTCCCTCCTTGCCACGGTTGGAGATGGGCTCTCGACTGGTGAACGATCGGTTTTCCAGAGTAGGCCGGGCCAGTAGCCCTTGGCCACCTTCCTTGTGTCTTGACGATTTCGCTTCGGCATGCATCGCCAGCTCGCGTTCGCGGTTCTTCTCGAGGAGAGGTCCACCGAGGGTTGCGCACTTGAGGATCGTCTGAATCAGATGGTTCTGCTGTAGTGGCTTGGAAAGATACTCATCCATCTGCGCCTGGATACACTTCTCACGGTCTCCCATCATCGCATGGGCAGTCAAGGCAATGATGGGGGTGCGGTGAGTTCCCATGCCTCGCTCATATTCACGGATCTTGCCTGTCGCCTCAAATCCTCCCTAAAAACCTTCATGTTAGCTTTTTTACATGGTGACGATGTGGCTGAGATGCAGCGAGTGCTTACCATGATTGGCATCTGGACATCCATCAAAATCACGTCAAACTTCTTCTCTTTTACGGCCTCGACAGCCTCCCAGCCATTTCCGACGACAGTAACTACATGGTGGTACTTTTCAAGAATCTTGACAGCCAATCTCTGGTTGACCGTGTTATCTTCGGCAAGCAAGATTTCGAACGACTTCGTGTTGTCAGCAAGCGAAGGGGTGGCTCTATTCTCGAGAGCAGGGATCATTCCATTGGCAAGGTCAATGAGTTTGCAGGGTGTTGTCATGTACGACGTGATACCCAAATCCAGACACGACTTCAGACTGACATGGACGATGGGTGCCAGGAGGACAATGGGGAGGTACTTGAAGTCATCAACGGCTCGGAGTCTCCTCGCAGTATCAATCGAGTCCACGATGATGGCATCGTAGGGCAGAGCGCTGCCAGCCTGCAGACGTGTAAGCGCGGAACTCTTCTCGGAATCCACCACGACAGGGTGGAGACCAATTTGCCCAAGCATGCCGCGGATGGAGCTGCCCGAGCTCGACTGGGCCTTGTCAACGAAAAGGACTTGGTGCCCTCGGTACGGTCGAAGCTGCTGCTCGATGATTTCAATGTCATCAGGAGCCAACCTAACACGACAGGTGAAGTGGAATTCACTGCCCTTGCCCTCCTCGCTAATAACCCAGAGATCACCACCCATCAAGTTGACCAGCCGTTTCGAGATTGACAAACCCAATCCGGTACCACCAAACTTGCGAGTCATGGAGCCATCAGCCTGTTGGAAGGTGTCAAAGATCAGGTCCAGCTTGTCCTTAGCAATGCCGATACCAGTGTCTTCAACGATAAACTCAACAGCATATTCGCCAGGGCCAACATCACCCTGGTCGGGGCGCTCCTTGATTGTGAGGCTGACCTCGCCGTGTTCCGTGAATTTGATAGCGTTGCCCACGAGGTTGAGGATAATTTGTCTCAGACGGAACGAGTCGCCTATGACATGGTCCGGCACAGAGCTGTCAACCTTGTAGGTCAGGTCCAAGAACTTCTCGTTGGCCTTAACAGCTAGAGTCTTGAGCGCATTGAAAACGGTTCCACGCAGTGTGTACGGGATCTCCTCGATCACCATTCTCCTAGCTTCGATCTTGGAAAGATCCAAAATATCATCAATGATCGTCAGAAGGCTATTGGCAAGATTATTGACAATGTTTAGCATCTCCCGTTGATATTGAGTCAAGTCCGTATCTAATGTGAGTTGCGTCATGCCGATGATGCCGTTCATGGGTGTTCGGATTTCATGCGACATGTTGGCAAGGAACTCCGATTTTGTCTTGTTAGCCAGTTCAGCAGCCTCTCTGGCTTGTGTATTTCTCTGAATCGAGTCCCTGAGATTCGAAATCATCTGGTTGATCTTTCGTTTGAGCTCGTCCATTTCACCAGATGCTTCTACGTCGACAAGCTTGGTAAAGTCCCCATCGGTGGCCAGATTTGTAATATCCGAAAAGGCTCGCACTTGCGTCGTCTATGCCCTGCGTCAGTTTTCTCGGAGCCTAGTCATGCCAGTGTTTAGCGGTTTTACTTACCAAGTTGCTTGCCATCGTGTTAACATCTGTGGTAATTTCTTTCCACCTTCCGTTCAGCCCGGCTACATCAGCCTGAGCACCCATCTTGCCATCGACACCCACGTCCTTGGCAACTCGCTGTACTTCGTAACAGAAGCTAGACAAGCGGTCAACCATGTTGTTTATGGTTTCCTTCAGTACTTGTATCTCTCCGTTGGCCTCGACCTTGATCTTCTGGCTCATGTCGCCATTGGCAATGGCTTGCGTAACAGTAGAGATGCTTCTGACCTGCACTGTGAGATTCGAGGCCATTGTGTTGACGTTTTCGGTGAGGTCTTTCCATTTGCCCTCGACGTTAGCAACCTGAGCCTGTCCACCAAGGGTTCCATCCGTGCCGACTTCGCGGGCGACCTTGCTGACCTCAACAGCAAAAGTACCCAGACGATCTACCATCTGGTTGATGGTATTCTTGAGCTCTAGAATTTCGCCTTGAACTTCCACTCCAATCTTCTTGGTCAAATCACCCTTGGCGACAGCCGTGGTAACCTTGGCAATTTCTCGCACCTGGGTTGTCAAGTTCATGGCCATGCCGTTGACGTTCTCGGTCAAATCTCTCCAGGTGCCCTCCACATCGTGAACAGTGGCCTGGCCACCCAATCGACCTTCAGTTCCGACCTCTCTAGCGATTTTGGTGACTTCGCGTGCGAACTGCTGGAGCTGATCCACCATAGAGTTGATGGTGGACTTGAGCTCAAAGATCTCTCCGCGGCAGTCGGCCTGCACCTTCTGCGTCAAATCTCCCTTGGCGACGGCTGTCGTCACCTTGATAATATCTCGCACTTGTGTCGTTAAATTGTTGGCCATTGCATTGACATTAACCGTGAGATCATTCCACATGCCCTGGACTCCTCCGACATCAGCCTGTCCACCCAAAATGCCTTCGGTTCCGACATCTCTTGCGACGCGAGTGACTTCAGAGGCAAATGTTCGTAGTTGGTCCACCATGGTATTAATAGTTTGTTGAAGCTGCAGGATTTCGCCTCGAGCCGGTCGCTCGATCTTTTTTGTCAAGTCTCCATGGGCGACAGCGGTTGTCACAGATGCAATTTCTCGCACTACACAATTCACAGGTCAGATGCATGAAACGGGGGGAAACGAAAAGCACGGGCAGTGAATACATACCTTGGTCCGTCAAATTCTGAGCCATGACATTCACTGCCAAAGATGATTAGTTGACCGCCTGGGAAGCAAAAGGGAAATCTTTCAAACCATTGTCTGTCAATTCTTTCCACACGCCGTCAACACCTCCGATTCGCGCTTGGCCACCCAGCAAACCCTCCGTGCCGACCTCACGAGCTACACGAGAGACTTCGCTGGCAAAGGTTTGCAGCTGGTCCATCATGGCATTGATGGTGCGCTTGAAGGTTGTAATTTCAGGGTCCATTTCAACAGTGTTCATGCGAACCTTCATGGTCAAGTCACCACGTGCGACAGCGGTAACGATCTCACCAATTTCTCGGAGGGCTTTCTGGAAGGCCTCGTTGGCCTTCTGGTGCTTCCAGAGCTCACGTTCTAGAGTCGCAATGCGCTCTTGCTCCAGCACCTCGAGTGCCCTTTCTTGCAGCTGCTTCTGTTCGAGGAGTTGGGCGTTGACGCCGGCAAGCTCCTGGCGCTGGCTATCGAGCAATTTGGACTGGTCATCGACATGCTCACGCAGTCCTTCGAGGGCTTCCTTGGTCAGCTGTACATATGGCAGATGCGGAGAGTGCAAGCTACCTTGAGCGTGGAAGAGTTTGGTCTTGGGACGGGAGGTTAGCGCAAGGCCATCTTCATTAAAAAGCTGGTCGATGGTCTCGTTGGGAGTTTCGGGGAAGGCAGCTCCGGCGGAGGCCTGGCCTTCTAGCTTGCTAACTCGGAGGGCAAGCTTTTGGAGTTCAATCTCGAGGTTTCGCTTTGCGGGGGTCTCACGGCCGGGAAGTTTCACGTTGGCTGCAACGCCGAGCGGTATCGAGCTGGGTGAACGAGAGTCTGATGCGATCGAGGCCACAATATCGGCAGCGGCGGCCAAGGCCGCGTCGTCGACCATTCTGCCGGGCAGAGACTGCTAGGCCGCAGTCAGGCGACGAGGGCTTCAAGAGAGCGTAGCAAACGCAGGCAAAAATTTGACGTAGTGTAGGTAAGAGCCGATTTGGCGCGCAGCAAGGCGGTTTCTTTGAGCGAGCAGTAGACACGAAACGTCGAAAGGCGGCTGTTGGAGCGAGGAGAAGCGGCGAAAGATCAGATAGTGAGAGGGAGCAAATGCAGACCTCACAGCATACTGGGGGGGCCGGGGTATCGAGGGCCGGGGGGGGCGCGGCAATCCAGCAACCAAGACGCAGCCGGAGAGTGCGAAAATAAAAATGAGGAAGTGATCGCTTCCCAGCAAAGCGCTGCGTTCGTCTCGAGATCAAAGGTTGAAGTTGCGATAACAAACCTCCACAAAAGGTGAGAGACTTTGAACGGTGCAGAATGATGAAAGACAGTTTAGGATAGGATGGGGATGGGTGTGGGATGGGCTGCTGCTTGGGAGAACAAGGGACGAAGGATGGCCCCAGCAGCGACAGCGCGGACGATGCCCCCCTCAGGTTGGGTTAAGATTTTGGGGGGTAGAGGATAGAAGGTAGAGAGGGTACAGTAGTCCGTGGAGGGGGTTTCCCTTCTGAGGGGGGGGGGTTAGGGAGGCGTATTATTATTAGTCTCCGGTCCCTAGGCCGCTTTTTCGTGTGTGAGAGCCGTACGGGCGGTACAGCAATTTAGGTACAGGGGAGCAGTTGCCAGTGCGTGGCGAGCCCAGGAGAGAGTGCGACCAGTGCTCCCTCCAGCTGCTGTCGGAGTACCCACGGCACACCGAGTGGAGGTACCTCGTGCAAGACGAGGACGAAAGAACATGATAAGGCGGGACTAGGCCGGCAGCCTAGTGTCCAACAGGCTTAGCCCGTATGTGTTTTTTTCTCCTTGGGGGTGCGTGAGATGAGATGGGGATTGGCAACCGAGACGTGGTACCTAGGCTATGTCGTGTTGCCGGCAATCAAACCCACTATCCGGCACTGGAGGAGAGGGAAATACGAGTCTCAAAAATCCTGCCTCCGGAGCGCCTTCGCGGAAAGTGGACGAGCCTCGTGCCCCCTAAGATTGCATCATGCCTTTCTGGGGTGTACCCGTTGTGTTGCTCAATGCGCTTGTCGTACGAATCTGAAGACCAAGATTATTGCCCCGGACTGGCCAGTGATGGGCTGCCCAAGCTCGAGGAGGGCAGGGTGCTGGGGTGCTGAGCTACGAGACGATCCCGGACGGCACACATGGGTTATGGAATGAATAGGTTAGATTTGACGTGGACTGGGATGAACTACCGCTAGGAGGGACCCGACACTGCTCATGACATCTAAACCAACAGCCAGGTTCTTTCCTTGTTTGCTCCTCACTAATTCAGCATCCTACTCAGAACCATTCTCGACCAACATCACGCACAATGCCAATAAACCGCTCGCCAACAGTTGACATGTATGGCATGCGGTTGCCACTGCACGTTTCCCCAGTCATCACCCTTGGACCCCTCATTCGCCTTCGCAACCCGCATCCACCCGTCTTCGTTGACCATCAACGGCTTCCTAGACGGATATCTAAGCAAGCCTCACGTCGTTAAGTTCCCACGCGGCTAGCTGGGTTTGCCTCTCGGCACAGGAGCGACTCCTTTCCAAACGCTCGTTGGAAGAAACAAAACAACCCACAGGCCTTGAGCCATCAGACCCTGAGAAGGGAGGGGAAGCAAGCCTTGGGGGGGCCTCATTCCTCATTCGCTGCGGGACAACCCTTTGTGCGGCTGGGGGGTCCCTGGGGGAAACTCCAGACATAGCCAATGGTGGCGGCAGAAAGGTGCCTCTCTTCCCGTTCGGTACTAGCCCCAGTTCAGGCGGGATCGATCGATTTCCCTCTCTGGACCAAGTGACCTCATTTCGCCCGACAAGCCCGCCCAAGTTGTCTACTTCCCCCAGCAATGCCCTTGGCTGGCGAATCCAAACGTGACCCACACCGGCCTGTCATGCCGCTGCCAGCCCTGGTGTCGATGTGTGAAATGGCCGAGCCTGGTCCTCTGGAATGAACACCTCGAGTTCGAAAAATGTACCTCATCTCCTGTCGTAGCGTTGACAGCCAGCCCAATCCCCGCGCGGAACCGCCCCAGAAAAAAATGAAGTAACCGGTTCCAATTGCCTCGTGGCCAAGCACCTCGCCATCGCCACCAGGGATCTGGCAGAGGGCCACAAGCGATGGGGCATGTGCGTGCATGCGATGGCTTGCCGCCTTGAATAGTCGAGTCCCTGGAAGCCCTTGTTAGATTCGTTCACCTTCGGTTACAGTTGGTGTCCAAACGCCTCCTTTCGTCTCCTTGTTTCCCACGTGCAGGCTGGCTGACATGGGAGTAGCGAATGAATCGCAAGGCGCGTATCAACCCTTGGAGAGCTTTCCCGCCAGTATGTGTAGACTCTGCTGGCTTTGCCAAGCCTGCTTTCACTTTTCCCCGAGAGTTTACCTGTTCAGTGCGCTTTCGTTTCTTTTTTTTCCTCGCCTCCAGCCCCATCCACTCAAATCCAGGGGTCCTTCGTGGTGAACGTCCACCTCTAACTGTATTTGGAAATCTAGACCGTTTATGTGGGGAAGCAGTAGCAAGTTCACACTGTATCGATACATGAATGTTTGAGTTAGGTGTCTTTGTATACATAGATCTCATCCCAGCAAGCAGTGTTTTGTTTTTCTGCACATTGCGCCCTGAGGCTGGAGTGGAAGATGGCTCACCTGCCACCCATTGCCCCAGGTTCAATAATGTGAAAAGCTCGGCTGCTTTTTTCTGGTGAGCTTGTCAAGCTCCTGCCCGTGTCTGGCTGGCCCCACCAACATTGATGATGGTTGACTCGTGACAAGCGCAAAGTACCTTGGCGCAATCTCGTGTTAAGGGACTTCAAGGATTGGCTCTGCCAGGAGGCAAAAAGGACCCTGAAGCCATCAGCGCGCTTGAGAGTTGGGGACGCAGCAATGACTCTGTCCAGACTCTGGCCCCTCTCGGTTGAGAAGCCAACTAACAGCTGCCGTACCCCCCTCGTGAGGTTGCGCATCCATCTATCCATCCTGTCGATTCATGTGGATCGACCGCCCGAAAAGGGCCCGCGAAGCGAGTGAATCCAGGAGCTAAGGCATGAGGCGAGCAATATTAGCGACTTTCTGCCGTCAGTCCAAACTCACGAGACCTGGTGCAAGTGCAGAGTATTAGGGCAAAGACAACCATACGTATGTGGCAAATGGCACCACGTCCGTGCTGCGAGGTTGAGATCTAGGCGTTGGTAGGCTGACCTCGCTGAGGTACCAGCACCGTGATCCGCGCCGTGCAAGCTACTGTTGCTGCCCTTGGACCGCCTCCCCGCTCTGGCCGGCTGAGTTGGGTCAGAGCTCGGCCTGACCAGGGACCGGGCCACCACAGTGCATGCCAGACGCATCAAAAAAAGAAGCGGCAAACATCGTTGAATGTGATGGATGGGTGATGGGGATGAGGGGTGAACGGCGCGGGATGGCAGTAGCGCGATTGTGATGGACGTGTCTGTCGTTTCATAGTCTTGTCAAACTAAGCCAGAGCCAGCCCCGCTGCCAACTCCGTTGGAGGATGTTTGGTGCAATCCGAATATCTTTCCTTTCTCTTCCATCTCTTGTCAATCTCTTTATGTTTTCAATCATGTCAAGCCATGACAGTGGGCTCAGATGTGACATGGCTCGAAATCTTAGCTGTTCAACAACAAGGACCAGGTGCAGAGGACGAAAAGGAGAAGACGCACCTGTTCCACCCGCTGGAGAGAGCAACATCAGACAAGCATGACATCGTTGGGAGCGTGTGAGTGGGGAGGCTTGTGTGCGGTTGCGGTGGACAGCGGGCGCGGATTCATGGATTCAGAATTCAGGGGACGTAAGGTGTGGGCCGAGAGCAGATCAGCCACCTACGTCATTGTGGAGGACAGGGCCGATTAAACTCTGATTCGTCAACGAGCAACGCCCCAACGATTCTATGCTGCCTTCTGTCTAGCGTCGTCCATTCTTTTGTCGCGCCGCTGATGGCTTCCGCTGGCCCCTCCTCCTCCACGTGTAGAGGCCAATCATCGATGCCCTTGGCGTCATCTCGTTGGTGCCATTCACCTCAGACAGATGATGGTTGCCAAAATGCCGCCTTAGGCAACCTGACAATCGGTGAGAGGGGACAGGCAACTCTCCTTGCAAGGCTGGCGTACAGAGAAACAGGTGAAAGGCGCAGTTGATGTTGGACAGGTAGAAACAAAGCCTTGCTGTCGGCAAAATTGTCAGCCGGGCCCCACTCCGTCCCGTATTGTCCTGAGTCTTACAGGACCCTGACCACGCGAGAAACATACGCAATGGCATCCATCCTACAGCAAGCGCAAATATAGTATGAGAGTAATATTTACGGACAGCGGGGTGACGTCGCGATACTCTGCTGTCGACTTCACCGCTTGGACTCATGCCCACATGATGGGTTCTGCGGCCGCTCGTGGTAGAAGCGAGTCAAGCTACATCCTGTCCACTGGGAAGCCCAGCTGAAGATGTATCAGGTAATGAATGCAATCAGGCGCTGTAAATTTGGAGTCACGCACAACACATCCATGTGCTCAACCACAAAGTTTTGCACTATAAAAACAAACAATAAAAACCCTTGGGATATTGATTTCAGAACAATCAATTTAAATAACGACATTATATTAACATTTAAGGATAAGCAAGATTTCATAGTATTGATCCAGGGTAATGTAATATGTGATGAATGCAAAATTTTGGCGCGCAATTGGAGCATGTATCAGGAACACGCATCGCATTAGGGTAACGATGGCATTTGCATCTATCACATGTGAGCCTTCTGCCCCCCCCCAAAAGAAAACAAAAAAGCGGTCTCCAGCGAACTCGAGTCCCAGCGCATCACAAGCACGAGTAGTAGAATTCTGCTGGGCTGATGCGACTGGCTGCCAATGAAGCGGAACCTTTTTACCTCATCGTACGGTGCCCTCTCCCGATCCAGGCGCCCTAAACCTCCAAAACCACACGACCTGTTGTTCGTGTTGTAACCCTGATACGGTTGACCTTCTTTCTTCCATGTACGTAACAGCATCTCCTTCCCCCCCGTCTTCACATCTCGTCTCACCCTATTGCCGTGTCGGTTGCCATATTCACCACCGTCCCCATCTCCGTCTCCATGTCCAGCCGGTCGCCAATCTCTCCGTCATGCCTGCAGGTGTCCGTCAATCGAGTGTCGATCTGTGAACCGGGCCAACACCCAATACCCCTTCCTGCCGCCGGCTTGCTGGTGCCATGCTCGTGGGGGGCAGGCACACACCGGAGAGCGATGAGTTACATCGAGCCAACAGAAGGTCAAGGAGTGTAATATGACAACTCTCCAGCAGCCTCCCAAAACGGACACCAAAGTCACCCATAGATCGTCACGGGGTTCCTCGCTGCAGCGCCCTAGGCGCCGCCACCCCGTTTACATCAAAGACTTCTTAGGGGCCACAGGCGACTTTGCCTTTACCTCTGCATTTCTCGTTGGCCGAGTTCCGCCGCCTCGGCGTTCGTGGGTCGTGCGGCTCACCCTCTTGAAACATCTGTCCTACCCAAAGCCTCGAGCATCCGCATCCACCCCCCAGCTCAACTCAAGCACCGCTCAAGACCACAAGTACATGGAGCGCAGGTTTCCACATGCTCGACACTGTTCATGTTTGGCCGCGTTTTTGAACGGCACCAAATATGACCCTCCAGCCCATTCAGCGGGTCCATCCAAAGATTAGACCAGTGATCAGCCCCCAGCCTTTGACTTCGGATGCACGCTACTATGTCTGCGGCCATGGCAGAAACCTCAGAGTCTCGCAAATATGCGAGATCCTGTAGATCAAACAGGGCCGATATTACCGGGACCCAAGCTCCATATTCTGGTGCCCTTGATTGACGCGCCACGGCACGACTCATATTATCATCCGCGCTCATCCAACGCTACCCGCCTCCTAACGACGTCATTTTCCTCCACCTGACATATTGTCCACATTCTAGCGGCATCTCAGAGGCCTCACACGTGTCTCCCTGCCTTCTCGAATCTCATGCCACCATGTTTGGGCTTTGAGGCCTGTTCCCTAGCAAAGTAGTTTGGACCCCGGATTTCGTCATACTGACCATCGTTACTGCACATGGTTCATCCGCCGTCCATATCATGGCACCCAACTGAGCATCAACCGTTCGGGTGCTCCGAATAACAGAGTTGCTGCTCCACCCCTCCATCCAGCACACTCTTGTTTCGTCGTGCAACCACATCCAGACACCCCTCAAATTACCAAGGGTCCTCCCGGTGCCCTCTCTATCCAACATAGCACAACTGTTGTTGTAGCCATCTCGATTCCTGAGACTTGAGTCTCACTACGCGCGCAATCCCCGCTCGCTGACGTCGGTCACCGCTGCCAAGCCTCACTGACTGGCCCCTTTCGACCTCTTCATTTGTTGCCATCGGCTTCGTCTCGACTTATCCTTGCATGAGCCGCTTGTCAGTGTGCTACCAAGTGGATAACCCACCCCACCCTGCCTCCTGCAAAGTTCCGAATCGATTCTCAAATAACTCGTCATCCGTGTCGTCGGCCGAGTCGGAGAAGTGCTCCGCAGAGCGCGCCCCAATGTCAGAGACGACGAGGCAAGCGATTTTTCAACTAGTTCTAGACCGGTCGACGATGCCAGCCAACTCCATGTATTTGCAACTGCTCGTCGCATTCAGGTCAAGTGATGGTGCCCCCATCCTGCAGCCTGGGTTGCACAATCCAGGGACTTCACCCTCACCATACATGATTCGTCCCGCGCAACCTCGCGTGCGTTGGTCGCCTTCCAGGTTGGGTTGCTCTGCAGTTAGATCGACAATCTCGGCCGGCGATAAAAGACCATGTGAACGAGGGTTACAGTCCCCTCGGCCCGGTGCCGTCCCACCGACCGCTTACAACAGGCCCAGCGTGCATCAACACCATACTTGGTAGCCTCTTCGATGCCATTCCTACGCGGCACTCTAGACACGTCTTGCTTTGCGACGCCAATCATCTTGTATTGGTGACCCTGTGATCCAAAAAAAAAACAATAAATAGGGATTCACTGCATGCCTTGCCTTTTTCTCGAGAAGTGGCACCGTTGATTCGAAACAAATCGCTACGACTCCATTGTCTCTATCCTTCATTAAACTACAACCTGCCATTCCGGCTCCCCCAAAAGTGCCCTTGCCTCGTGTGACCTGAGCAATCAACAATCAACTCGCTACCTGCACGAATGAGGGTATCTGATGCCTTTCCATCCAGCCAGAATATCAAAAGAAAAAAAAAGAAACACGGTCGAGCAAAAGTCATTATACACTCATCCTTTAAATCTCCCTTTCCTGTCCAATTTGTGTTTCTCCTGATTCCACCCCTCTCTTCCGATTCATTCATTCCGACATGTGACGTTATACAAAGTCAACCCGCATCATACTTGTGTTCTTATCGTCGTGGCAGGCTGTTGCGTCCAAAGTTGCCAGAGAAGGCAGGGGGGCCGCCGGCTCCCCATCCCTGTGTGACACTGTTTTTGACAATGAGAGCAGCCGCCGCTGTGGCCGCTTGTCGCTCTTTTTGGCGGTGCCTCTCCTTGAGGTAATGGGCGGCTTCGGGCCGCATACGTAGGATTCGCAAGATCATATCGTCGCTGGGATCTGCCTGTGCCTCTCTTCGCTTGGCTTCCTTGGCCTTGCGCATCGTGCCCAGGTTACGACTCATCATGATACTCTTTCCACGACGAATAGTGCCCATACTTGCAAACGCGCCCGCGCCACCAAGCGATGCGCCAAGTGTTGCTGGTGCTGACAGGCGGTTCTGCTGTGAATTTTGCTGCTGGAGAGCCTGTTGTGCCCGCTGAGCCGTGGCTGCCGCCATCCGCTCTGATTCACGGATGAGGTTGTTTGTGTCCTCAAAGTAGAAGAAGTTCAGCGAAGCTAGCTCGTGCCACTTAGGCGACTTCAAGACCTCTGCGGGAACTCCCATCTGCTCTCCAGATTGCTCATCTTTGGCATTGAAAAAATTAAAGAGCATTTCAAGCCAGTGGTAAACCACATCCAGTTCCTTGGGGGAGAGGGGCTTCTTCAGAGAAGGCTTGTCTGACACAGGTGGTACGAGTAAATTCTCGATCACCATCAAAACCTCCTTCCACAGACGCGTCATGACCGCAATCATCGTGGCCTCCGTCAAGGTCTGTTTCATAATAGCAAAGTTCTCGTCGAAGTATGTAAACAAAGGTGTCAAGGCGCCTTCGATTTGAGCATGTGTCACGCTTGGCATTGTTGAAGCCCGTTTCTTCCACAAACTTGAGACGGATGCGCCAATACCACCTGTACCCAGGAGGCCTCGAAGTGTTTCAACTGAAAGCACGGCATTGATTTGCGATGTAAGCTATGCCAACGTTAGCACGTCTGTTTGAGCGAATACTTTGAACGGTTGGCGATCTTACCTTGTCCGTAATTTTGCGAACCATGTCCCTCTCGGTTCGCTTGAGGTGTCGGAACGCTTTTCCAAAGTGGAATAGAATATCGTCCCTCTCACCCTCCATGCTTACACGAATTAGCAGCCGACCTTGGGAGTCTAGGTCCAGCCAGAACTCTCTGGGTAGATAGTCGCTGAAATGCAATGGGTCCAATTTGAGTGATGTTCGACCCACGTAGTCATGATCGCCAAATGTGTCATAGTCCCAAATTGTCGCAATCAAATTTACTGGGCCTTGCACTGTGATTTCAAACGTCTCGTCCCACCTGGGGTTGAGGTTTTTCATGATGATTCTCGTCTTGTGCAGACGCTTCTGGTATTCGTCACCAAAGACGACGTAAGGATCGCTGTAGCCGTTGGGATCGCAGGCCTTGAGGTCTTCGGCCTCCACAACTTTGATGGTGAAGGTATACTTGTTCGGCCTGCGGACCTTCTTCTTTGGCCCATCTATCTTCTCCAAAACCGCAGCGCATGCATCGGGATTCATGGTCTTTTCAAGCTTATCCAGCTCTTGCATAGCATACTCGATGTTGTTGAGTTTCACAAACGACTAAATTGATATCAGTGGCAAGCTCTAAAAATATGAGGGAAAATCTTACTTCTGCGTAAAACTGGAAAGGTTCAACACGATCTTTATTGTTCCACGCATCTCTTGCCATTTGCATCCATTTCTCCTGGGCTGTCTGTGTTTGCGCTGCCAATTCCTCAGCTGAGGGGCGGTCCATCTCTTTAGCAAACCGAGAATCGACCACTTCACAGTATTTACCAAGACCAATGGAGAACGATTTTGCAAGCGCAGTCATGAAACGAGCATGTTGCTCTTCATTCTTCCACTCTAATTTGAAAACTTGGTCAACAGATTGGTTGAAAAGCATAAATATGTCGATAATCGAGACACTGTGGCGCTCCGAGTCCAGAGGGATTTGTTCGGGGGTTTCAGTGCGAACTTGGAACTGATCTTGCTTGATGGCCTCCTCCACATACTCTTCCATTCTGTTTTCGGTGGCACGAATCCAGCGCCATACAAAATCAACCAGGAGATGCTCGACACTGAAAGCGAATGGCCTATCGGGGAGTGATTCCTGGTGAAGGTGACGAATCTCAACCATCTCTTTATATAAGTCAAAGCCATCTTGTATGTCAATCTCGTTCTCGTTTTCTGTTGCGTTGTGTAGGATGGTTTCAATAATGGCATTGGCATCCTCCTCAAAACTAGGGAAAACTTCTTCAACAAGAATGGACAATGGGTTCACTCCCATGATTTCGGGCGTTTTCTTATATCGCTTCTTGATCCTGTCACACAACTTGATCACTGTCTTACCCAACTTAGAGACATGGCCAAATTCCCACGCTTCTCTTTGCGCAGGGATTTCCTTCTCCATATACTGCCGATATGCATCAGCGGCACGCTGGCGCAATGCTTGACCCAGATGGTCTGCAAACTCCGCCGCGGCGTCAGCCCTGGGTGAGAAGCAGGGGTCGCTCATAATGTGCTGGTCCAAAATAAACATAACTACCGTGATCTGCGGTGGTTTTACATCGTAGCACTTCTCCATCAAATCATAGAGCTCACGAAGAAGCGTCTCGTGAATGGTGGAAAGTGTGTGCTGATAAACGGCAAAATCGTGCATCGTCCAACGGCTAGGATCGATCTCGGTGAGAGGGGCAGAATACAAGTGCATGTGTGGAGGTTTCTTTGGCTCTGGAAGAGGTGCTTTGATAAAGTCAAAGACAGCATCCAACTCTTCGGGGACCAACTCCCGATCAACAAACTTGCGAGCAGCAACCTCGAGCGTAACAATAAGTCTCGAAGATTGAGGGATGCGCCATCGTACCGCGAGCTCAGTCAGAAGATCCATGGACCGCGGAGAAAGCGGTTGGTAATCAACATCCGGATCTGCATGTATCTGATCGAACGTCATAGCATGCTGGAGGATATACTTGAAAAATGCCCTGGGCTCTGGTGGAATGAATGTGTAGATTGTCTCCTCAACGGTTCTTATGCTAGACTCGCCCAGGGAAAGGGATGCGAGGTTCAGCGAGGGGTCGAAAGGCAGGTTGCCATCACCTGAGCTAGCCAAAGCACGACTAAGCTCTGCATATGTTCGATCGTTGTATGTAGATTGGGGGCGATTGGCTAAGACATTCTCCAAGGCGCCAGCCGACGACTTCGCCAGTTCTGGTTTGGCCGTCAGAATGTCCAAGATCATTTTGGACAGGTGGGGGGCCTCAGACTCTTTCCACTCAAGGAAGGACTCTTCTAGATCAAAGTCCTGATTCCTAAGAGCACCAGGCATACCGGCATTCAGCCTGGCCTGGTAGGACTTGAGATCCCCAAGCGCCGCTTCTTCAGTCCACACTTGCTTGTTCTCGTTGATTTCGTTCTGTACCTCAGAAAAGCTCAAACCAAAGATGCTAGCGACAACCTGAACCATGGGCATATCCTTGACATCATAGCTCAAAGGCACAATAACCTCAACAGTTTTCCCGCCATCGGCAGCCAAATCTTGGTCATTCGTGAGAAGTTTCTTTTCGAGGTTATTGAGCCGAGACATGAGTTCGGGCTTGTCGCGATCGTGACCATGGTCACGCAGTATCGCAGCCGTCAAGCGAACAAAGAGGGCGAGGTGTCGGTCAGGAAGGAGTTTCCAGGAATCGTCATCAGGGGTGGCACCCTTCTGGGCCGCCTTGGTGGCGGAACTATAAAAGATGAGGATGAGAGGTTCGAGTTTTCTCTCTGTGTCGACAGTCTTTCGAAAGTTGCGTTCGGAAAAGGCAGTGTACGCTTCGGCGAAAGATCTCTTGACTGTGGCATCGTTGTAGCCAGGAAGGCGCTCGCTACCCCTGAGGACGCCGCTAACTCTGGTGAGGACAAGGCCGCTGAAGCTGTGAGGCAACTTCAAACTGGAAGAAGTGCCAGAGACATATTCTTGAACGAGGAGACCAACGCTGGTGTGGCTTCGTGCGGGTTGCTTCGGTGCGGGAACGTATTGCTTTCGCCTGGCCTTGGGCTGCAAAATATAATGTAGATAGGCGGCGCGCAGAGCAAAGGTACGGGCTTCGTCATGTTCGACAACCATGGGCTGGGCCCTCGAAGCGGCGCGGGCTCGTCCCATATCTCTGCTGCTGTTGACCCGACGGCCATGCCAGGAACTGCGGGATGCCGACGACATTACGATTTTGGGGTTTCGGGTGTGTTTGGCGACAACGTTTGGAAGACAGGTGATAGCGGGGTTGCTCAGGACGCGAGATGATGCCCAAATGGTCGGTCCGCGCCCTGGCTCATGTCCAAAAAATACAATACGATACGGGGAGTTGCAGTGGGCGGCGGGAAGGCGGGAGATACACGGTGAGCCGGGCGAGGAAGTTGGAGATTGTGATTGCTGTTTGGAGGGGAGGCGGTCGATGGCGGCTGACAAGAGGACAAGATATGCGGTAGGACTGGGGATGGAATGACAAGCTGACGTCTGGGTCTAGCTAGGTATGATGAGGTACCTCCCTACCTGGTACCTTGGCTCCTTGCCCCGTTGGGTACAGTTGCCAACTTGGACCAGGTACTAACAGCCCGGCAGCACCGTGGTGCAGTGGATGCGATACGGGCCTGTCCCGCATTGCAATTGACGGTGAATGCCGCCCAGAAGCCGCCCCCCTGGCGATGATCACTGCTTGTTGGTAAACTGTGTACGGAGCATCACAAGTGGACTATGGCAGCTCCTCTTGACGCACAACTAATTGGGCGGCAATGCCAGAAAAAAAAAATTGCTACCAGCCCATCAAGTACCCAGCCCAGATTACTTGGTCACTGGGGCGCTAACCAGCTTACGGAATGATTGGGTCGTGTCTCCCTCGTTGGGGGCAGCACACATCTTTGGCGATCAGCACAGCGGCGACTGACGGCCATGATGATGGTGGTGCAACGTCATTCATGGGCTGAGGCAGTCCATTTTTAACCCATTGAAGGGGCCAGACTTTCAGGTTGTTTAGTGGAACGCAAGTGGAGGGCTGCCCCTGAAGTAACAGCCCGTGCCAATTGAAGCACTGGCCTTCTCAAAACCCCAAGTCCATGGGAGCTCTGAGCCCGAATTCGATCCGCCACTTGCCAAATCAGGGAGGCGAGACACATTGGATGAAAGGCGCATTCGCCATAATGGACTTAACCTGAGGCCAACACCAAGAAGTCCAAGACCAAGGCTTTTTTTTTTTTTTTTTTTTTGCTAAATAAACTTATTCAAGCCATACCTGGATCGGTCTCTCGAATCACCCTTTTTCCAACCCATAAATACGACGATGCGCCACTTGCCTCGTATGTAAGGGGCTTTGTTCAATTACAGAGTTCCAGCGGAATGGCCCAGGCGTCGGCAAATGGTCAGGCAGGGGAAAGGGAAGCGGGGAAGGTTCTTGGTTGTGAGGACAGGGCCCCAAAGTGTGTGTGATAAGAACATGACAGAGACCAATAAATAGCCTGGACAGATGCGCAGGCTCGAAGTCAATGCCACCTGCCCCCAAGCGAACTGGCGCTTGTGCAAGAGGCTTCCATATGGCTTAAAATCTCGGGGAAGCCGTACCCAATCGAGTGTCTTGATTCCCCAGGAACTCGGAACCACCCCAGCGCTGGTTGGTTCGCCGAGCGGGAACGTAAAACGTGATACAGGGCATGAACCTTTGGCGAGTACATTTCAAAGCAGTATGCCTAGGTGAAAGTCTTTCAGCATAAACTCGGGATGTCCCTGCTGGCCATGTGTACACGTTTTGGTTCCGGTCTTAGGGTTCCTTGCTTAAACTCATTAGTGCCTTGAATTCCCTCACCAATGACGGAAACTGCTGGGATTATGCAGATCTACCAGCGGCGATACCAGTACTAGCTGTGCACGAACTTGACTGGAAAGTTCTGATGTCAGAACCAACAGTGTTTTCAAGGACATGGTCATTGTAGTTTTGTCTTGTCTCATGCGATCTGCCAGCACAGACGTTGGTGAACCTGACGTTGCGACTGCAGTTGATCGGCTTGATGAATAGCTAGATTTTGATTTCTTAACACATTCACGGGTTGTTATAGGCTCGGGAAAATATAGATGGCGGGTGCCTAGATTTACGCATCCCGTCCGCCTAATGCTATATTTCGCAGCAATGTCCAAGTCATTATTGGGTTGTCTATTAATATGATGAATATCTGCCTGGTCGGCATGAGCCTGATCTGGAAATAAGCCACAAAAGCCACACGTGCACCGTGTCATGGATTTGCCGCTGGTGGTGTTTGCAGTCAGCTGGCTATCATTCTCGTGGCCAGGCATCATTATTTCGGTATTTTAGTCCACGAGGACGCGCAAACTACGAACGGAGCTGAACTTCGTAAAGACCCCAGCACTCTGATAACAGGACGTGGCGCAACACGAAGTGGTTGGTGATGTGTATACATGGTGATGCATGGGTCTAGGGTGGCTGACACGATGGATATTATTTTGTGTGATTTGATCTCATTGTCAAATAGCCAGATAAGTAGGGATTGTAATTGACCAAGCCCTACGTAACTAGTGCGAGATACGTGCACTACTTGATCCAGTGATCAGCAGTAAAGGGCTTTAACCTGGTATTCATCAGGGCTTTGGAAACTTGGTGCATCGACAATCAAGAGGGTGGGTCGACTGGCTGGGTGGTCATGGAAGCGCCCTGTGTGTAGGGTGCGACAGGCTAATGAGACCGCCGTTGGCGCACCTAGTCGCAGACGCCGTTGGAGCCCGCCCCCGTCACGAACCATACCCTGGTCCTGTTTCATCGACTGATGGAGGGTGTGCGCTCCACCAATTTTAGCAGCGGAGGAACATGGTGCGGTGCACAATGTGTGGGCTCGCTACTCCCACAACAATGGTACTTTGATATCCGTATAGGCAGCTGGGCAACCGAGCCATCGCGAGTGACCTGGATAATTCCAACCGTCGGTCCGTCACCCCAAATGGAGCAATAGGCATCCATCTGTCCATCCTTTCGCCGGGAGCTATATTCCCCTGGATCTCATCCCAACCAAGGGCATTCTTGCACCAGGTACGACACTAGGTAGGCCAGCAATTACTCTGCCAATTTACACACAACAGCGAGCGCATATCATGGCCGCCCACGTACCGGCTCCCGCGAAGTGAAGACCATGTCAAGCCAGTGCCGAGGCCTGGTGTTCCTTCGCGGGACGCCATGTACCCGACCTGAACGTGATGAGTCTTGCTATCTAGGGCCTGACCTGCCCAACAACGAACAGGGGGGCTGGACATCCTACCAGCCCGTGGTCCCCCCGCTGTGGGAGGAACTGGAGATGGGTAAATGGGACCCTTGTTCGAGCGGGCGAGGGCCAAAGAGTACGTGTGCATGTGCGGGATTGCGTGCACATGGGACAGGCACTCGACCAACGTCTTGAACTGGCGCTCCGAAGACCAAACAATGAACCATGGCTGACTCGCCAAAGACGAATGAAAGGGTGACTGAATGAGACGACGTCGGAACGAACACCCTGGCTGCGGCGTATGCGCTTCCTGCGTGTCCTGCATGCCATGTTTGCGCCTACGGCTGTCCGGTTTACTGTATCTCCTCCACTGGATGCCTCCACCACCATCTCGTAGCTATCTAACTTACCTGCAACATCCCTGGTTGGCTATTCTTCCTCTGCTGGCGAGCCGGACCCAACGTAGGATCGATTCCCTCACCCCATGCCATGATTCCAGTTGTCTTTGTTCACGAGCGTTTTTGTGAGAAAAAAAGTAGACTGCCCACCCTTCGTTCTCGCTTTCACCAACCCATCTCCCCACTTCTACTTCTTCCGTGACCCATTGCCCTCTAACCCTTCAACAACAACTTCTTTCCAACCATCTGCCCTCTCCTCGCCACACCCTTCCTGCGCGGCTAAGCTGTAACACAGCGGGATAATCGCCGACGCCTCGTCTCATCGCCGTCCTCCCCCTCCCTTGCCATTGTGAATACCCTTTGCAATTTGGACAGCGTCCGGGTTCGCAACGTTGAAACCTAAAAGCAAGCAACAGCGCTCCACAGGCATTCAACCGCCCGCCCGTGGACTTGCTGCCGCCGCCGTCCGCCACGCAGTCCTTCTTGCCTTGCCTGGACCTGCCTGTGGCTACACGTTACGTACGGCGCTGCGGTTGGGGACTTTGGCCCTTGCCTGGAAGCTTGAACTGACCCCCCCGACATCATCTTGCACAGCAGCAGGTGGGCCACTCCGGTTGGCTCAGCGCCAGATGACGGCCCCCCCTGTCCCGCCCTGAGCCCCGCGCTACTGAGTTATTCTGTCCTGCTGCCGCTGTCTGCGGTCACGGTGTCGTCGCCTGTCGCCTGTCTTGCTGTCGTGCCGCCGTCTTAAAAAGATCCCGACAGCTACTCGGCCACGCCCTCGTTCCCCGTCCACCCCCGTCTCCTCGCCGCTCTCTCAACGCGCCTCGAGATGGGCATCGTCAGTAGCAAGCCCGACGACGGGGCCTCTCTCTACCTGAGAGACCAGAATCGATGTATGGCCGCGTCCCCCTCGGATCCCCTCTTCCCTGTCGCCGTCGCTCCTAGTCGAGACTGACCACAAGCAGTGAGCATAACTTCCTTGGTCGTTACCAATCCACGGAAACGCAGTTCTGTAAACATCACCCCCAATGCATTCCCGGCTACCAGAGTATCCGTTTCGAGGCCTATGGGCGACACGGCGCCCATAGAATTTGTTCAGGTTCGTTTGCGCTTCTCTCCGCCTCGCTGGCTGGAGGCGCCAGGCTACGAGATGCGCGGCCCTTCTAACATCCTCTCTAGGACACCGATGTATCCAACCCGAATGGCATTCCCAATCTCCTGCTAAAGCTGAGCAACGATGACGAGCTCATTTTTACATTTACTTTTGTATTGCGCCAAGGCCGAGGCGCACTACCCGCTACTGCAGATGCAAAACCCCTTCCCGTCGACACCAACATTTCCGGCCTCACCTACGTATATGCGTCCACGCCCAAGGAAGTTGAGAACCTTGTAACCCGCGAGTTTCACGCGAACCCGAACCTTCACAAGAATGCAAACGTTGCTTTGGTTGGCGACTATTCCACTGGCGGGAGCCCCTCAGTGACATTTGAGTGGACCTGGAAGTGGAAGCCACCACGATTCGCAGAGGACCGTGGTGGTGGCTGGAGGAATTCGTGCAGCGTATGGCGCCCCCCGTATTTCTGTTCCTGGTGGCATGCGACTGATTCTTCTAGTTTGTCGAATATGATTCTCGTGCTCACCAGCTGCACACCTTGGCAAGTTTCTCCTACTTTGTTGCGGGTACGTTCATTCGCTTCTCCTAGTCTATGGCATCTCTGACCCCATTTCTAGGTTCGCCTGCAAACATTAGCCATCCTAATTCGCCATCACCGCCGTTTCTCCTGGCATCTCCGCCCAAGATTCGTGTTGCCTCTGCCCAATCCGTTGATTCACGCATAACAGTCCCCGATATCGATGAGCCTGTATCGCCTTTAGTACCATCGGCCGACGTGCTCCTGCCCCCACCGACTCCCTCCATTAAAGAGCCAGTCAAAGTCGACATCAACTGTCCGAAGCCCACGGACGACACCATTGTCAGCGACGATGGCCCCGTATTCCGAGCTACCCTCAAGGCGCTGGAGCAGAAGACTGGTAATCTTAGAACACAGATGAAGAAGGTGCTGAAAAAGGCGGAGCATGCGCACATGTGTCAACAAGAAGCCAACGAAGCATTCCTCTCCTTCGTTGATTCTCTGAGGGAAGCCTCGTCAACAAACGCCAACGCTGTGCAACCTGCTCTGGAACACTACTTCGACCGCATTGCCCGGGAAATTATATCCTACGAACGACAAAACACCTATAATCTGCAGAAGATAATTATTGATCCCGTTACAAAGCTATACCAAGTCGACATTAAGCAGGCCGAGTCGAAGAAGCGAGATTTTGAGGAGGAAAGCAAGGATTACTATGCATATGTATCACGTTACTTGGGCCAGCGACAAGACTCCGTCAAAGCTAAGAAGCTTGCCGAGAGTGATTCCAAGTACCAAAACAAGAGGCGCAATTTTGAACTGAAACGCTTCGATTACTCCAATTTCATGCAGGATCTCCACGGTGGTCGCAAAGAACAGGAAGTCTTGTCGCACCTAACCAAGTTTGCAGATGCGCAAACCCGTGGATTTCTCGCGACAGCAAAGAAGATTGATCTTCTGCTGCCTCAGCTGGAGGCCTTATCTTCTGAAGTTAAGGAGGCCGACAAGGAGTATCAATATCAGCGACGAGAGCGAGAGGAAAAGCGGCGGCTCCTTGAAAAGACCAATCTCCTCTACAAAGAACCGGATCAGGCGAGCACAACAAGCGCCACGCCACTGACTACGAGCTCCAACGGCCAGGGAGGTAACACCTCTGATTCTGATCTTGGCAGAGCGGACAGTACAGGATCTCAGCTCAAAACAGCGCTTACTGGAGGTTCTAATTCTACTGGTGCCCCCCCATCTGCAGAATTGTCTCGATCCCCAGGGAGCCTTGGCCAATCTTCGGTGGGCAGCCCCGTTGCAGCGTCCAAATTCAAGGGCATTCGTGACCTAGAGGAGCGAGATGTTTCGCAAACGACCCTCAGCCAGCGCAAAGAAGGACTCCTCTGGGCGCTCAACCGACCTGGCGGCCACGTGGACCCGCGCAACTTGAATAAACAGGGCTGGCACAAGTAAGTTCACTCACTTTTGCAAAGGTTTAATGTTGCTAATAAAACCAGGTTCTGGATTGTATTGGATCAAGGAAAACTGTCAGAGTACAGCAACTGGAAGCAGAGATTAGATCTCCATATTGAACCTATCGATCTTCGAATGGCCTCGGTTAGAGAAGCCCGAAATGCGGAGAGACGATTCTGCTTCGAAGTAATTACACCAAACTTCAAACGAGTTTATCAAGCGACATCGGAAGAGGACATGAACAGTTGGATTCTCTCAATTAACAATGCCCTCCAGAGTGCCATGGAAGGCCGTGCATACCAAGATAAACCCAGCTCGTCCAACGGCGACTCATCGCTTAAGAGAGATATCGGCTCGGTACTCACTGGGAAGACGCAATCATTGAGCCATGGTAACCACAGCACTACTTCTAATAGCGGAGTGCCAGCTCGTAGAATCACAGTTGGTGCTCGCCCAACAGCAGTACGAACATCCAGCTCTGGATACGACGAGAACCCAGACCGTCTACTCCAGATGGTCCGGGACAATGACCAGGGGAATCTCTGGTGCGCTGATTGTGGTTCGGGTTCTAAAGTGGAATGGGTATCCATCAACCTGGGCATTATCCTTTGCATCGAGTGCAGTGGTATTCACCGGTCGCTGGGAACACACATCAGCAAAGTCCGGTCTCTTACACTTGACATCAAATCGTTCACCGTCGATATTGTCGAAATTCTTCTTCTTATCGGGAACCGAGTGTCAAACATGATATGGGAATCAAAGCTGGACCATTCGCAAAAACCAACCGCGCAGGCAAGCCGAGAGCAACGACTTCGGTTCATCACATCAAAGTATGTGGATAGGGTCTTTGTCGAACCGATCTCTCCGACCTTGTCAAGGTATGCTACGGCAGATGAGACCTTACTGGCAGCGATTAAGAAGAACGAGATCCAGCAAGTTCTTTATGCTCTGGCGCTCAAGGCCAACCCCAATACCGTTGATAAGATGAGGGGTACTCACGCCGTTTGGCTGGCGCTTGCCGCAGCCGATCCGGCTGCACCTTCAGGAGCCACCGATCAAAAGGGAACCAACCAAGAAAGCAAAACTGTTCCATTCCCCGTTGCTGAGTTGCTGGTCCAGAATGGCGCTGAGATTCCCGTGACGCCACCTGCGTTTCCATTGGGACGCTTCGCGCAATTGTACGTGGAGCAGAAGCGAGGACGGAATACAGGATCTAGCGATGCGGTGCCATCGTTGCCTGCTAATATGAGTCCGGCTGAGAGAATGAAGCGCGAGAAGGAGGCAAGATTACAAAAGCGAGTGAGTACCGGGGGTAGGCTAGCCAGGTCTACAATACCCGAGAAATAGGAGCCCGGATTCTAGGATCGACTGGCAGGCTTCGGACTCTGCTATCATTTGTATGAATTATCTCGGATGAAACGCTGGGTGGATGAATGACTTTGAGGTTTTGGCAGTTGGCGTTTCACCGTGATGAACGAGGTGACATTATTGACCAAGGCAGGATGGGCGCAGGGAGTTTTACGGCGTTGATGATGGCGATTATCCGTTTTCCGCCCGAAGGGAGGACCAAGATGACCAGGACAGAGACTCAAAGAGAAACACACACGTGTGGGGGATGAGGACATGGTTCGCTTTTTTTTTGTTTCTGGGCGTGGGATAGTTGGCACCAAGGACGATGAGTTGGCGTGGTGCCGAACCACTGGGCCAATAGATCAAGCCTGGCGGGAATTGGATAGGGCTTTGCCCGCTACGAGACAGTGGAAGACATGGATATTGAATAATGGTAATGCCGATATTCGAGGTTTCTCTCGGACTTTTTTCTATGACTCGCGACATGGAAGTTGCATGAGTGATGATTCAAGTTGGAGGGAATACGGCACAATGGTCGATGACGGTTGCATATTTGTATTGTAAAGTTTAAGATATATAGTTATTATTATGACCAGGAGGACCTGGGCTGCTTCAATGTATGACACATCTTTGGGGGTTGCATTCTTTTTCTGGATTCCCCGTTGTTGTCTCTTTTATGGCCAGTTCGGTGTTTGATGATTCCACGACCAGTACCAAGAAGTTTCTTTTTTCCTTTTTGACTTGAGCTGGAGTGGAGAGCAGGGGATTTGGGGCGATTTGAAAGCGGATCCAGCGTCATGACTTTTACTTGTCCGTTTGTCTATTGGCGCGTGATTTGACAGCTCGGACTCGGGAACTGGGGGACGACGCTGTGACTAGTCGAGTGACTCAGTCATGATTTGCGACCAAGGATGATGGGCAAGGCATATGGGCAGGGAGAGCAGGTGATAACCAGCGGCAGGTGGTGGTTGCAGGGTATTTTACGACGGCGCGCAGATAAGGAAAACCGGACTCAACCTTCTGATGGTGGACGAGTGACGGGTGACGGGTGGCGGATGACTGGAATAGCATCATCCGGCTTTGCGACGAGAGCCGACCCCGTCTGGGGCAGGATTGGAGGAGGAGTGACGGGGAAGGGATACCACTGCGCTGGACTCCCAGCGGCCAATTTAGCGGGTATCCACCGCTGCACCCACTGTAACGACGTTGTTGTCTCCCTCACGCGGGCCGCTGAGCTGAAGAACCGTTGGCCAGCAGCGTGCGATTCCCAGGTGGCCCCAGTCTTGAGTCTCCCGGCTAAGCCACAGGGAGGTATGTCATTTTGCGGCTGTAAGCTGTAAGGGGAGAGCGGCCCTCCACTTTCCTTGCGGGCTGTGTACAGAGCAACTGGAGACGACTGCGCGCATCAGGTGGTCCATGAGAGACTCATCATTCAGCCTTATTAATGTGATTGGGGTGTCGTTCTGTAGCATCGCCTGCCGATTCCGCCTGCATATGTATGTACAGCACAGTGTAGCTCGGCACTTATTAACGGCATTGCCTTCGCCGTCGCTCTGCGTGCTTGCTTTTCCCTTCCTCTCTCTCTTTTTTTTTTCTTGGGGGCCAAAGTCCCATCGGCTCCAAATGTGGCTTGACTCGACCTTAGCTCTTGTCTCTGGCCTCTAACCTGCCTGCATTTTAGGCTCCCTCCTCCACTCGCGCTCGCCTACAAACCTCCCGGCCCCGGCCTTCTGCACAGTACTCTGCTTCCCTTCTTCTCCAGGCAACATTCCCCCCTCAACCAACTCCTCGCTCGTTTCGTGAATTACTGTACCCGTTTTCATACCCCCGTCCCAGAGCTCGTCTTCGAGCTTCGCTGTGGTCATCATGGCTCCGCAGACAGAAAAAAGCCAATTGAAGCGCCCGCGCGTCGTCAGTACTTCCCCATATCCACTGCTCTCATCGTGCTCGCGCATGACGCTTCTCCCGTCGCCGCAACCATCATCTATCCTCTTCATTTTCGCTGACCCCCGATGGTTTCCTTAGAGCTCTTTGCCAGGCGATGAAACGGATACTAAGAAAGCTCGCCGAATCGATCCTGCCTCAGCTGATGCTGCCGACAAGACTCCCGTTGTGAATAAGCAGCACCTCCCGTCGCCCGTGACACACCTCGCCGTGGATGACTCAAGCGAGCCCTACAACAAGGAACCTACAGCTACTCCCCCCGGCCGCCGACCCGAGGAGGTGACTCCTAAGAAGACCGAGGATGCCTTCTCTCAGGGACAAGCGCTCTCGTCACCTCCCCAGGATACCCAGCCACTCAGTCAGTTCGTGGATCGCCACCCTGCCATTTCCGAAGAAATGGAAGATGAGGAAGGTGTTTGGGGTTACCTCGTTCCTTTGGACCCCAAATACGGAGAGAAGCCCATAGTTCTTAAGAAGCGAACCGCTTGCCCACTTCCTGAGCCCGTTGCGGATGCGACTAAGACCGATCCCAAGGCCTCTAAAGGGAAGGCGCAGTCATCATCCAAGAACGAGGAGGCTTCCAACAAGAAAAAGGGCAAGGGCGCCACTTCAGGTGGCTACCTTATCGGGCGACACCCTGAATGTGGTGAGTAATCCAGCGCTATTGGTTTATAGGTTTTAATGACTGACCTGTTGTAGACATCGTGGTTAACGACAGTACCGTTTCGAACCGACACTGTCTTATCTTTGCCGAGAACAAGGGCTCTGACACGGTGGCAATTGTGGAAGATTTGTCTAGCAATGGTACCTATGTTAACGAAGCTATCGTGGGTCGCAACCAGCGCCGAGAGCTGGAGGAGCAAGATGAGATCGCTGTTCACGGCAAGGCGCGTTTCGTATTCCGTTACCCTAAGAGCCGGCAAACAAGCGCCTTCAAGCATCAATATACGCTGCTCGAAAAACTTGGCAAGGGCCATTTTGCTGAAGTATACCTCTGCATCGAGAAGTCGACAGGCTTGCGATACGCCGTCAAGATCTTTACCAAACACCCCGGGATCGAAGACAGGTCGAAGATGGAGGGCCTGCAGCAAGAGATTGGTGTGTTGATGGGCGTCAGCCACTCGAACGTCCTGTGCCTCAAGGATACGTTTTACGAGCGTGACCGCGTGTACCTCGTTTTGGAACTGGCACCTGAGGGAGAGCTATTTAATTTTATTGTTATGAAGCAGAAACTCAGCGAGGATGAGTGTCGAAAGTTGTTCCTTCAGCTTTTCCATGGAATCAAGTATCTTGTAAGTTGCTTAGGATTGGGATATTGGGTCCTCGCAAAACTGTGGTTAACGTCAGTCGCGCTTAGCATGAGCGGAACATCGTCCATCGCGATATTAAGCCTGAGAATATCTTGTTGGTTGACAAGAACTTGCACGTCAAGCTGGCCGATTTTGGCTTGGCCAAGATTATCGGAGAGGAATCTTTCACAACAACTCTTTGCGGCACGCCCAGCTATGTTGCCCCAGAGATTCTTGCGGATTCTAAGCAACGCAAGTATACAAAGGCTGTCGACATCTGGTCTCTCGGTGTTGTCTTGTACATCTGTCTCTGTGGTTTCCCTCCATTCTCTGATGAGCTTTACTCCCGTGATTTCCCGTTTACTCTTTCTCAACAGATTAAGAGTGGTCGATTTGATTATCCGTCCCCTTATTGGGACTCAGTTGGCGACCCTGCTCGTAAGAATCCCTTTCCTTTTGCTTTCATTCACACTCGTGTGCTGACCGCCCCTAGTTGATCTAATCGACTCGATGCTTATTGTCGATCCGGAGAAGCGATTTACTATTGACCAATGCCTCGCGCACCCTTGGCTCAACCATGACGCACCAAACGTTAATGACAGTACTGGTGGCCTCGTTGGCGGAATTGCAGACCTCAATGTCAACCGTCGTGCTCCCGCACGTGAGCGGACACTGTTGTCATCGCTCAATTCTGTCCAAGTAGCTGCGCAAGTAGATGTGGGCAAGGATAAGGACCCTGTCAAGGTGTTTGCTAAGAACAAGGGCCGTGTTACTAATGCGCCCAAGGAGGCAGGGCCAGCCCACCACCGGGCTGCAGACGAGTTCATGGAACTTGGCGGCAAAGGGGACCAAGAACTCTTCGCTAATGACGGTTCAAGCGTTTACCCGCCGGCGGAGGCGGCTGGCAAGCCTAAGGCAGCTGCCAAGGCCAAGGGCCGATAAAGGATGAGATGGAGTTTTGCTGTTTTTACACTGGGAACTTGGGAGTATTGATGAATCCCGTGGTATGGCTTCAACATAATGTATTACGGGGGTTTTGGGCCATTGTATTCTTTTTTTGATGGAATTGTTTTCTTATAGAATGGCGGATACAGACCGCTTCTTGTTATTAGGGATGGACGTATAGGGGGTCTTGATTGGACTATTTTTCTTATTCATTCTATGAAGGCGGCGTCGGTTTTCGGATCATTAGGGTGGTCTGACTTTGGCTCCCCTTGATAACAAAAAAGGAGGTTGTTGAAATTGTGAGGTGGGTAGGGGTTGCCGATGAGGACATTGCTTAGCGTATTCTACCCACCCAACTGCATGCTTTTCAGACAATACCTTGAATCCCATGATACTTACAAGAGGCTGTTTTGAGTAACTATGTATAGCACCTGATAAGGCACGTGGTTGATAAGAGATAGCGGCCCGAGAGTTTCTCCACATCACCGCCCTCGCTTAGCGCCCACACAATGAGAGCGGCAGAAAATTTGGCGGGGTGGCACAATCTGAGCCCCCACCAGAGGGCTATTCGGGCGCGGACCCTGCTCGACAGGGACGCTCACATTCACATTATTCCGCTCTTCGACGTTGCACGCCCCTCCC
Organism: Calonectria pseudoreteaudii; assembly: GCA_001879505.1. Classification (NCBI taxonomy): domain Eukaryota; kingdom Fungi; phylum Ascomycota; class Sordariomycetes; order Hypocreales; family Nectriaceae; genus Calonectria; species Calonectria pseudoreteaudii. The sequence continues at coordinate 813,510 of KV875230.1, forward strand.
TGACGCTCTCGAGATCGCCACGACTCGATCCTCGCGACCGACCGACCGACCGACCGACCGAGATCGATTAACTCTCCCGAGAGGAAAAAGGCATCATGGCTGCCCCCGCGCCTGCTGCTGGTCAGCCCCAGCTCCTCTTCGTCGATGGATCCTTTGAGGACCTGGCCACTGAGATGGCCGACTATCTCAAGGCTGAGGATGCCAAGCAGCTCCTGGGCCAGGACAGCAAGCCTTCGACCGAGGAAGTCCTTGTCAAGCTGGTCGCCGCCTCCAACGCCCTCAACACGGTTCCCGAGAAGGAGTACACTGCTGCCTCGAACCTCATGATCCACTTGGTTCTCCAGTCGTCCGACCCCAAGAAGCACCTCCCCACTCTATGCAACACCTTCGCTCAACCTCTCGTCAACTCTCCCGTCCACGGTGTTGGTCTGTCGCTCAACGCCTTGACGACCGTCTTCAACCTGCTCCAGCCCACCGACCCCATTCGCGCCCGCGTTTTCATGGAGATTCTCAAGTTCCTCCGGGCGCATGGCATGTACGAGAACCTGCGACACTACCTTGATAAGCTTCCCGAATGGCTCGAGGCATGGGCCACTGCCAGCGACTACCAGCGCAAGATTTACGAGGAGGTTGCTGAGGTGGCCCTCGAGGCGGGAGAGGAATCGTGAGTTGAACCCCTTCCAATGCCGTGGCTTCAAGATATCTTGTCGGCTTTTGCGATTCTCCATTCGCATGCGGATCTACTTGAGAAACAAATTCCAAGTGTTTCTATGTGGGTGGAGTGTCGTTGTTGAACGCCATGCCTCAGATTTCTTTGAACGTGAACGAGCTGGCTTGCTGACACATCCACAGACGAGGTTATGAGTACATCTTGAAGGCTCTCCGAACATTCGATAGCGACAAGGACGATATCTCGTCTGAGGAGGCGCAGCGACTATCTCTTCGCGCCGTCAAGATGGCTCTTCTCTCCAACAACTACTTCCTCTTCCAGGATCTCCGAGGCATCCCCACCGTGCAGGCCCTCAGTGACACGCAGCCTGTGTACTCGCAGCTGCTCGACATTTTTGCGGAGCAGGATCTTGAGGACTACAACGACTTCAACGAGGAGCACGAGGGTTGGGTTGAGAATGAGAAGCTGGACCACGACAAGCTGCACCGAAAGATGCGACTCCTTACCTTTGCCAGTCTGGCGGCTGCCACTCCCAGCCGTGAGATCGAGTACGCAAAGATTACCAAGGCTCTTCAGATCCCCTCAGAGGATATTGAGATGTGGGCCATCGACGTCATCCGAGCTGGCCTGGTGGAAGGCAAGCTGTCCCAGCAGCGTCGTATGTTCCTTGTCCACAAGGTGACGTACCGTGTCTTCGGACAGAAGCAGTACCAGGAGCTTGCCACCCGTGTGGATCACTGGCGATCAACCCTCCAGAACGTGTTGGGCGTGCTGCGACAGGAGCAGATCAATGCTAAGACGCAAAGGGAGCGTGAGCAGCAGGAGCTCGAGCGAAAGGTAGCCAACGCCGGATCAGGTGGTGGTCAGGGCGGTCGCCGCCAGCAGCAGTCGCAGCAGCCGCAGCGCGAGCGGTCTGAGAATGACGATTAAGATTTACGAGATAAAAGAGAATGGCAAGCAAATGGAAGGGGGATGGAAACGGGGTTTGGGAAACGGGGTATATTCATACCGCTCTGTGTTAATAACATGGTTGGGGCAAAGAAATCTTGACGAAAAACGAGGGTTTCGAATGGCGTAGCCGGATTTGGCATCTATGGTCTTCTATTCCCCCAAGCATTGAGATGGGAGAGAGGTGTTGTTCAAGACACTTTTCTCGGTAAATAGAGTTAGAACAGTGAACGCAAACACAAACGCTTCCGAGGGGTAAGAGGGTGAGTGATGGTTATCAAATAAGCAAGATGAAAAAAAGCCAGACCGGTTTTAGACCGGATCGAATTGAAAATATGTTCAGGATGTCTAGTTTTTGTGCGTGTTAGTATGGGCAGGTCAAGTACACATGTGTTCTGTCTTATAGAACAGTGCATGATTACGCCCACCGTGTAGCTTTTTATAGAGGATGATTTTCAAGTTTAACACAAGGAGTTTTAATTTGATTTTTACCTCTTTTCATGCTGGCCCAGGCACAAAACTAGGTTGCACTGTCACGATGGTCTGGCCCCAAACTTGACTAGTATCCATCTCGAGGCATGGCTAGCACTCGGAAGCTGTCCCTCCTAAACCCAATTCAACAAAGCATCATGTGCCTTTTTTCTTCTTCCTCTTGATAGCTTGGAAATACATGATAGCTCTGAGCTTGATACAAAGTGGCGGGCGTGGCTCCGTTGTGGCCTGAAGCCACTTGGTTGCCCCAGGACACCGGCGACCCCACTTTCATCCGGTACGTACTCTTGATTGACAGCCGGGCCCGCACTGGACCGTTGCCACCCCTCCTCGATCCATCTCCAACACCAACAATAGACTGGTATCTTGGATAAGCTAGTTCTATTGTGTAGATTGTGTTCTTTATTCCTTTGTGCCCGCCCAACCGTGTCAAGGCTTCTTGCCTCGAGCATTTTGCCCGCCTGGCCATGACGACCAAGCCGCACAAAAAGTTCCGTCGCCCACAGCAACAACCAGAGACGTTAGAGCCCGAAACTCCAAAATCGACTAAGAAGCGAGCATACAAGGGTCTCTTCAGCGACGGAAAATGGCTATGTATGTGCTTTTTTTTAAAAAAAAATTTAATTTTTAAATTCTCATCTTGAGTCGTAAACTTTTAGTCTTATTTTAGAGCACCCACTAACATTTTCACTCAGGTAATTGCGAACCTCGCCAGGAGTTGTCGTTGCTCAAGGTCAAGAACCATGGCCAAAACCACGGCAGGCTCTATTACAAGTGCTTTGATAAATGCAGACTCTTCCTATGGCATGACGATGCTGTAGCCCGCGAGACTGGTCTCGCTCCCACCACCCCTTCCAAGGACGAGAGCAAGGAGGACACTGAGCCCCAGCCGCCCAAAACGCCCTCGTTTACGCAGAGGGTCCTGACGTCCTATGGCTATCCGCTTACACCTAGTCGGCGCCAGAGTGATGTCGATACTTCCTTTACCGGTGATTCGAATGGGGGTGACTTGGGCCCGAGCTCGGATGAGGACGGCTCCGAGTCGGATGTAGACCTCATCTCGACTCCCACTCGGGCCCGCGTTTCGGCTCCGGCCTTAGCTGCCACTGAGCCGTTGACATCTTCCAAGCGGAAGCGGGATGTCTTTGAGGAGGATGAGTTTAGCGACTTTGGCTCGGACCAGGAAAGGGAGATGATTGAGATTGGTGAAAAGAGCGCCGAGAAGTTTGAGGCTCAGAAGAGACGATATACGACGCCTTGCGACGCTCGCACGACTGACATCATTAGTGGCTTGCCCACGCCATCGGTTGCTCGCACCCTCTTCCGCGAGAACAAGCGGCAGAAACATGTGTCATTTGAGGAATCCAGCTCGTCCGTCGCTCCCCTCAGCACGCCACCGTCCGTATCGAGTCAAACTCGAGCGGCCCCGCCAAGCACCCCTCAGGCCGATAGCTGCGACGTCACAGATGAGGTCATGCGGCTCCTCCGAGATCAGAACGTCAATCCTAGTGTACTCCGCAGCATACAAGGCGTCCTTTCCATCTCCGCCCGACGAGCTAAGGGCATCGCCTTGGGCCGCGAGGCAGCAAAGGAGGCCTTGAAGGCTCGCAACGAAAAGGTTGCTCTTCTTGAAGAGCAAATCGCCATCCTGGAGGAGCGCGAGCAGGCGCACAGGAACCAGATGACCAACATCAAAGCCGGCTTGATGAAGATGTATGAGGAGAACTGAATGATGGGGAAAAAAAATGAGAAAGGAGAAGGGAATAAACACACAAAGCAAAAAAGAAAAACAACAAACGGGACTGATCATCAGAGGACGGGGTTGGGGCATGACAATGCAGAGCTTCATGGATGGGTTAGGATGTTTTGATGATGAATCGAGCAATGATGGATGATAGCAATTGAACTGGGCTTGGACAACTGGGCGTTGGATAAGTTGAAACTATGCACAAGTATACCATAGATTAGTTTTGAGACTGACAAAGAATACCATGTTATTTGCCTCCGGATACAATAATCATAGCACAGCATCGTGCGCATGTGCACCACGCAGGGCTGGAAAGTGCCCTTCAACTTGGTGCAAAAACGCCGGGTGGATCAAGTGGCCGCATTCATTGGGACCATTGCATTCAGCTGCGATTGTGTTTTCCAGAGCTCATGCTATCCAGCGCCGAATATCTATTACACAAAAATATCTATTCTTTGCCATTTTTGTTGATTGATAAGAGTTGGATGCTGGTGTTTTCAATACAAGCTTCACGGTCAGCATAGCACGAACTGTTGATTGTTTTAAGATATCTTTCTTTCTTTTTTTTTTGAACTACAAAGTCGACAAATACATGAGACTAGGGCTTTCGTTTTAATCCGAGACTCCCTGCCTGTTCGGTTTCTTCTTCCCTTTTCTTCTCAAGGATATATTGCACATCTTAGCACAAAGAAGACGCTGCCGCTGCCCCGCGCATAATCAAGCCATATCCCAGTATCAATCGATAAACTCCTATCTTCCACTCACCGAGCCAGCCGCTTCCACTTCCTCGTTTAGTATACACGCTTGAAGGGAGGAACGGGCTTGCACTCGTTCTCATCAAGGGTGGTGGAGATGACCTTTCGGTACTTGAGCTCGACAGGTCCATGGGGCTCTCTCTGGAAGGAGAGAGTGTGCTTCATCCAGTTCTCGTCGTCTCGGTCAGGGAAATCCTCGCGGGCGTGAGCACCACGGGACTCCTTTCGGTTGGCTGCGGAAGTGGCGGTTTGGATACTATTCAAATCGAGTCAGCTTCGCGAAAAAAAAAAACGTTAGGAACCGAGTAAAACTTACGCGCAGGTCAAGAGGTTTCGGAGCTCCAGAGTCTCAACCAGATCAGTGTTCCAGATCATGCTGCGGTCCTTCATGCCGACCTGGTGGTACAGGGCATCGATCTCCTTCATCTTGCGGACACCCTCGTCCAAGCTCTCCTGTGTTCGGAACACGCTGACCTCGGTCTGCATGGCCTTCTGCATGGCCAGGCGGATCTCGGCAGTGCTCTTGGGGCCGTCAGCAGTTCGGACCTTGTCAAGGACCTCAATGTGGTCAGCACCGGCATCGGCAGCAGTGGGCTTCAGCTTGTCGCCGGGGTTGAAGTTGTCACGGATAGTGTGCGAAACGGCACGGCCAAAGACGACAAGATCCAGGAGAGAGTTGGCACCCAGACGGTTGGCACCGTGGACAGATACGCAAGCAGCCTCACCGCAGGCGTAAAGACCAGGAACAATCTTGTCGTTGCCAGCCTCGTCAACGGTGAGAACCTCACCAGTGTATCGGGTGGGGATACCACCCATGTTGTAGTGGACGGTGGGCAGGACAGGGATGGGCTCCTTGCGGACATCGACACCAGCAAAGATACCGGCGGTCTCTGAGATACCAGGCAGACGCTCGGCGAGAATCTCGGCGGGCAGGTGGCTGAGCTGGAGGTAGATGTGATCCTTCTCAGGACCGACACCGCGGCCCTCACGGATTTCCATGGTCATGGATCGGGACACAACGTCTCGCGAGGCAAGATCCTTGGCAGTAGGGGCATATCGCTCCATGAAACGCTCACCCTCGGAGTTGAGAAGGTAACCACCCTCACCACGAGCACCCTCAGTGATCAAGCAGCCGGAACCGTAAATGCCAGAGGGGTGGAACTGAACGAACTCGAGATCCTGGTTGGGGAGACCGGCACGGGCAACCATGGCCATACCATCACCAGTGCAAGTGTGGGCAGATGTGCAGCTGAAGTAGGCTCGGCCGTAACCGCCAGTGGCCAGAACAGTGTGGTTTGCGAGGAATCGGTGGAGGGTACCATCCTCTTGGTTGTAAGCGAGGACACCGCGGCACTCGCCGTCCTGCATGATCAGGTCGAGGGCGAAGTACTCGATGAAGTAGTTGGTCTTGTGGCGGAGAGACTGGCCGTAAAGGGTGTGGAGGAGAGCATGGCCGGTTCGGTCAGCGGCAGCGCAGCATCGGTAGGCCTGGCCACCCTTGCCATACTTTTGTGATTGACCACCGAAAGCTCGCTGGTAGCTGCATAGTGGTGGTGGTTAGCAAGGTGGGGGCGGACAAAGGATTGCGCAAATGATTGGAATACTCACATCTTGCCATCCTCAGTTCGCGAGAAAGGGCAACCGTAATTCTCAAGCTCAATAATGGAAGCAGGAGCCTCGCGGGTCATGTAGTGAATAGCGTCCTGGTCACCCAGCCAATCGGAACCTTTGACGGTATCGTACATGTGCCATCGCCAGTCGTCCTCGTGCATGTTGCCAAGGGCGGCATTGATACCACCCTGGGCGGCGACAGTGTGGCTTCGAGTCGGGAACAGCTTCGAAATACAGGCAGTGTTGAAGCCGGCCTCAGCGAGACCAAATGCGGCACGAAGACCGGAGCCACCGGCGCCAACAACGAGGGCATCGTACTCGTGATCCTGAAAAGAAACGACAAGGTCAATTGATCATGTTTTGCCTGTGGTGTGAATGCGCAGAAGGGAAAATCGACGTACAATGACGGCGTATTTGGTGCTCAGGAAAGGCGAGGCCTCCTTGGCACGCAGAGGGCCGTTGGCAATGACGCGGGCTGGTTGAACGAAAGGTTAGCATTGGTGACAATTGGGACGGGAGGCGGCAAAGAGCATCTTACCGGCTGGTCTGGTAGTAGAGAAAGCCCTGGCAGTGAGCCTGGGTGCCCTGGTGAACTGGATCTCGACAGTCAGCGGCTTGAAGGGCACACGTGGGAGTGAAGCTGGTGGTGATCGGAGAAGAGCGGCGACCGGGCCGGTCCCAGCAGCGCTTGAGACAGCTGTGTGTAGCTAGGGCAGCAGCACGTACCGAAGGGCTGGCGGCGAACCGCCTCAATGCCATAGAAGAAGCCATCGTCAACTCAAGACTATATCGCCAAGCTGCATTCGAGGGGAGAGTCTCGAAGCTGGAGGTTGACGGGTTTGAGTTGTAATGTCTGGGGGGGGATTTGGGGAGGATGTTGCCCTGGCCAATGGCTGAATTTCTGACGTTTTTTGGGCGCATGCACAGCGAGGCTCTGGTCGGGACGGATGCTCTCGGCTCCTCGGTTGATCCGACCAATCACGTTGGGCTTATTAGAATCCCCCGACACCTTTAACACGACTGGTTGCGATCCACAGCGAGCAGCAACCAGAGTGCGCTGGACATTGAATGCCGGCCGAGGCGATTGATTTTCGCAAATCTGAAGACATTGATAGATTTGTCGCCTTACAGCCACGGGTCATTTGCATCAATTACCTCGTCCCTTTCTTTGTCTTGACTATCTTTGCAATTGGTCTAAAATATATTGCGCAGCTACACACACATGTGACAGAATCAACCACGATCCACTTCTCCAGCCGGAACGTTCCTGTCTCTCTGTTTTGCTCAACCTTCACCTCGGGAAAAATGTAAAAAAAAAAAAAAAACCCATGACGACCTCCTGGCTCCATCACGTGCCGGAAACACTTTCATCCATCAGCTCCACTCCCCGCAATCGCAAAAGCCAATGACCCAACTAAAGGCCAATCGTCTCCAGGTCTTGCCATTGCCGTCCCTCTATTCCGGCCCCACTGACGCTCGCGGACACCAAGCCGAGAGAAGCGAGGGCAATCTCCCCGTTATTTCTTCGTCTTGCCTGTCCTTCTGTTATTGGCGTGCTCTGACTAGCTATGACACCGCATTAACTCGGCCGATGTGAGCTATAATGCTGATGCCTTTGCAACAAATTGCAGTTTTGCACATTGGGCAAGATGTGTTATTCTAAGATGATCATAGTCCCTGATTGATAAGGAGCGGGTCTTTCCCAAACCCTCTCCTTCTAAGTATATACTCCTGTATTAGTGGGAATCGCAATGTGAACTCCACACCAAGTAAACAAATCACTCTTCCCAACTCAAGGATATCATTTCTTGTGCCCTCTAATTCGCCAGCACGTCCCGTAACATGACCAAGAAGTTGTCCTTCAGCTTATGCACCTCGCTCACAGGAGGCTTTTCTGGCTCACCGGCACTTCTGCGCAGTCGATCCTGCCTCTTAGCGCGGCGTCTTCTCTCTGCTTCGATTGGATCCATTTCATCCTCCTCCTCTGCCTCCCGCTCAGACTCGGATCCGTCGTCGTACGCCATATCTTGCAGGTCCTCATCGTCAAGGCCGAAATCAGTGGACTTGAAGCTATTCATGCCCATCGGCATCATATCGCTGCCAGCATGCCCCTCTGCTGCCATCTTTTGCCGTGTCTTATCGTTGTGCCACTTCTTTCGCGCTTCCTGCCATGATATGAGAGAGTTGATCTCTTGAATCGCCTTTTCCTTGTCTATTAAACCCGAGCTGACGCCCCCTTCAAACAAGGCGTTGACATTGAGGGTTCCGTTCTTCGGTCCTTTCCGCAAAAACTCCAAAATGCCCTCGATCCACTCCATGAGCTGTGTGAACAGTCCATTGTCGTGTGTGTGTACTTCATGCACGAACTTGTAAAAGTTGTGCTCGTGCCTTGCACACAAATCAATGAATGCTTGAACTGTTTGGTTGGGATCCGCTGAAGCGTCTTGCTCTCTGCATTTATCGACAACCTAAGGACAGTCAGTAATCGTTGCGCTATAGGGGGCTGGGATGAATTCGCACCTGAATCATGTCATCAATGAATACTGCAAAGTCAGTAACACTGTTGTAGACATTTGCCGACTTGTACACTCGTACAAGGGGTTCATAGAAGATTGTGAACAAGTCTCGGAATAGCTGAAGGGTAACCGGCTCTTCAATCAGCTCCAACATCATTTGCTTGTCTCGTTGGCGAGTGCACAACTTTAGAAACTGCTTAAGATATGAGAAAAGCTGTGCTCCCTGGCGAAGCTCCTCGTCGATGTTCTCAACAGCATTGTTGAACGCAACATAGGCATTGAAAAGCCTCTGTATTTGCTCTCCAGTAAGCTCGGGTTCGATTAGCTCGGATCGGAGAACCACCACAATAAGATCAATGTTCTCAGCTTCCGCTTCTTCTCGGAGCGCAATCTTGATATGCTCCTCCGATTTAGTATACCTTTGCAGCTTGTCCGTAAAGACTGGATCGGCAATTTTGGCGCTCAGCGAATCAATTGATCGCTGAAAGCTTTTGATACCATCATTGAGGGTAAGAGAGAAGATTCGTTGCATTAGGGATCGGGTTCCGAAAGGCTGAGCCAGGAAAATGTCGAGAACCCCTGACATTACCGCTGCGGGGTTTGCGATTCGAATTACGTTCTTGATTACTGAATAAGGGATCAAGGAGTGGATGCGTCGCGCCTGAGCAAAGAGCTCGGGGGAGTTGTCCTCAGCGAGGAAGAGGTGGTAGATGACAGCTGCAATCTCGATTCGGAGCCACTCTGCAAACTTCCGATACTGAATGCTGAGGTCTTGTATCGTCTCCTTTTCCTTGATTTCCTTGAAGAGCATTGTGAGACCATTGCGTTCTACAATGTCGCTTCGGAATCTCAGGGGACTGTTAGCAGGCTCCACGTTACCGTGTAATATGGGCGCACTCACTGTTCCATGTACTCGTCCAGCTCTGCGGCTCGCTTTCTTGCAATTTCATAAAACTGCTTTTGCTCTTCCATTCGCTTCTCATCGAGCAACTTTCTTCGGATGATATCCTCGACATCCTCATCAGTAGGGGTCATTGGATCACCGCTTAAAAACTCTTGCATAGCCTTTGTATTGGCGACTTGTGGGTTTTGTAGCAGAGATCGCAGGTATGCCCGAAGTGAAATGCGTTGATTCTCGCGCCAAAGCACAATCGTCTATACAACAAGTCAGCAGTTTCTAATACGACGGTGTTTCTTGCACGAACCTCCGCTTTGTTTGGTGACGCGGTGGCTGGGCTGGGACTGAGCCTGTCCAAGTCGGCGGAAGCTCGAGGTGATGGGAACTTGGGTGAAGGAAGGCCCCTGGATAGTATTGAAGCAGAAGAGGCAGCTCTTCGGTGGCCTTTGGGGTTGTGTTAACAGGGGGCGTTGCAATTTCATGGTTCCGTGGAACGTACCTGAGGGGTTCAACATAGATGAGGATGCATCATTTCCGGGAGCAGCCCCAGTGAACCGAGTGGAGACGGAAGATATCGAGGATGCATCTGAATCATTGCCATTGCTCAACGAACCCATGAGGGTTGACGTTGTAGTGTTGCTCTTGTTCTTCCTGGGCATATCTGGCAATACTCGCCCTGGGAGCTCAGTCCGTAACCTCCTGTGGAGCTTAACAAAGTCGCTATATCTGCGCCCAACAAAGTACTCTAGCTCTGCCCTCTTCTTGATGCGTAGAAGAAACTCGGCGTGTTTATGGTATCTGATGGTGTGCTTGACTGTGGTGATGCGGACGCCTGCAACGTTGACATCCCACCCGTTGATGTAATTTCCTTCAGGTAATGTATGCATTACTCCAGTATCAATAGCGTTGCTGTCGACAATTTCAATCTCGGAGAATCGGATGCGCTCCTCAAAGCCGGACGATGTCCCAATTCCGGATACCATCATGAGCTCAACGAGCTTCTTGGCCTTGATGGCCAGCTTTCGACGCTTCGTCTCCTCAAGTCGATCTTCGGAGGATGAGATCTGCTTCCCAGCAAAGGATTCCAAAAACTTATGGGGGGCTTCATGTCAGCATTGTCATACACGACGGTTGCCAAGACATCCCCCACTTACCACCTGGAGCTTGTCCTGCCAAAACTCCTTCTCCTTGGCCTTGTCCAAGAAAGGGAAATCGCGGACATGATGGACAAAAATGTAGCGCAGAATGGGCAATTCTGATTCTTCGGGCGAAACCTCGCCATGGTCTGATCGAAACGGGGCGCCAAATCGTTGGAGGGCGGTGGTGGAGTTGAGCTCGCTGATCTCCCAGCGGACCTGCTCCGAGATGAGCTCTCTCTTGAGATCTGCAACCGCATATCGTCGTCAGCCTTGGTCATAGGCGGCGCAAACTAGACAAGATGACTTACAATGCTCCTGCTTGCCGGTCAGGGCCTGTCCTGGCGGCGACGCAGCATCCCCCTTGGCGGCACGGATGGGTAGCTCGACAACGGCGTCTGAAGCAGCGCCAGCGCCCGCGGGCTTTTCTCCCAGCTCTGCGGCCATGGTTCAGGCGAGGAATGAGCAACCGAGCGCGGTGTTGCAATGGCAAAAATGGTGTAAAAGTATAGCGCCCGTCAGTGGAGGAGTCAGGTCGCGGGCTGGGCGTCAGTGTCTTGTTGAGATTTGTCAAAGATATATTAAAGGGTCCCCCAACCACGGCTGGACGTCGCTGCTCGTACCCTCAGCGTTGGAGCGCACCGCGGGCAAGAGTGGTTCCCAGGTATGTGTGGGAAGCTGGCTCTGCGGGGCAGTCACCGTCAGCTTCAGTGGCGCCGAGTTACCGCCAGCAGTCGTAGCGCGCAGCTTCGGCACCTGCAGTTCGCCAGGCCGTAAGACGAACGGAGCACACACACACACCCACGGAGCAAGGAGCGATGGGGGAAACCAGGTCAGATGCAGCAGGGCTGCTCCACCGATTGCAGGATTCAGATCTCAACCTGTAACTCGGAAGTGCGGCGTTTCGTAACGTGCCGTCGCCGTCGGGATGCGGAACAGAAGTTGGATGCGCTCGATGTTGCCGCACATGGGCTTTATGAACCGTACATTTCTGCCCTCCATCTTATGTAGTCATGAGTCGTCCTGGCCGTCTGGACGCTGGTGTGTGTGAAGCGCTAAAGTGAGGGGCATGACGTGTGCTGCCAAGTCCCAAGCCACTCGCCCAGACTGCCACAGCCCTGTCTACTCGGGATCTCGTTGCCGTAACCCGCCATAATACGCAATGAAAGGCCGCATTGGCAAAGAAATGCGGTTTTTGATATTTGACGCCCCAATGATGAGGTAGGCGCCAACACAAAATTCCTAGCTTCCAGTTTCAAGTCGGCGCCATCTGCCCGTCTCCTTTCGTTATGCCACGCTTCTACGTCGTTTGCCGCCCGATGGAGCCAAGTGGCTATCCACGTACACCACGGACCATGACAGAATATCTCTGCTTTAGCCCTGTGTGTCTCTTAGCCTCAGCAATATCCGCGTATTCGTTCAGCTGCAAAGTTGTGGCGGTTCACAGCCCTGCAAAACAGGGAGCCAGGGATCATCACAAATCGCACACGTCTCCCCTGGCTAAACCCACAGGCTTGGCCACGGCACCACCTCGCCGCATAATCTTGCTTTATTTTACAAAGCCTCGTCCACGTCGCCCCAAGCCCACTATGCCTTGCGTGTGGATCGGTGCGCAAAAGGCTTCATAATCAGAATTAGATCCACTCACGATTTGCTGTTAGAACGCAACCCCATTCTGCTCTAGAAGGACCAACATCGAACGAGCCATGAAATATTACAATAAAGCACGGTGTGAGTATTTCCCGTAATATGATCACATGGGTGTCCCTAAGCCCGTGTCGCCACTAAAAGATCCTAGACACCGTAGTAGCTGCACACCGAAACCGAGCTTTCTCAATAATATAAATGAGGAACCATAAATTCGAAATACTTGCATGACCGCCATGTGCGACTTTTCACAAACAAGAAATGAAATTTATCATAAGACCTTGCAGTAGATTATTGATATGATGTTAAAAGTTTCAAACATGTCCATCATATTAGTGTTGAAATGAAAAAGAAAAAAAAACAAGAAAGACTGGGGACATTTATTAAAGGTGATGTATGCCGTGAGGTGACTTTGGACTGCAATTTTAGCACAGTTCAACTTTACCTCAAAACTTGCTCAAGTCCTGTTTTACAATGACCTTCCAAAGACCCACAAGACCGGGTTTGAACACTAATCACATAGTCTATATTCTAAAGGAAAAGAAACGAAAGAGAAAAAAGGGTAGGGAAAAAAAGCTGTCTACGGTTGCTTCTGGCTCGGAAGAGCAGTGCGTCCTCGTGGACATGCACCCAAGACACACCAGAAGCCCCGGTTGGTTCGTAATATATCACTTGCCTCAATTCCCGGATTCCTGGGTCTGTGTGACTTGTTGTTCCAGGTTTGTGTCTCCCCCGCGTCACCACTCGACATGCCCAAAAAAACAAAACAGAAAAAAAGAGGAAAAAAAAGAATTCCCCGAGCAACACACGTCCATGACGTCTATGAACCGGCGTGATGCGCTCCGAGGTAGGTGGCATTACCTCTTGCTCTTGAGTACACAGCAGCACCCTTTAGGGCGCAGGGCGTCTGATGACTTGACACAACAGGGCCGAAGAAGAAGAAGAAAAAAGCCAACTTAAATTGATGCGCGGTACATACTTTCTGCGAGCCCAGGCCTGGTCCAAATCCTTTCCTACTTCTCCACAACTTCAACATCGTAGCTACGCTGTCTCCACAAAAATCGAAACCTTTTTCATCCTTCATTTTACTACTCCTGCCAATTTCCTTGGTTGGGATGCAAGTACCGGTGCGTCGGCACCAGGATTTGCAGAGACCGAGTTTGTTTGCTGTTTAGTTGAGGAGGGTGGAGACCAGGGGAAAACCCGACCGAAACTCAGCCTTGTGCAGGCGCACCAAACTGCCAGTGCCTCTTCCCACCTTAGGAATTCCCTTGGCAAGCAACCAGGGCTAACAATGTTTGTGTGCCCGAGAACATAGCTGCGGAATGGCTTCAGAAATGCAACTTCATTAGGGGGGGTGGAGTCAAGTTTACACAACCAACCGGTCGCTCCGAACTTGGCGGCTCGGCGACTCGGCGACAAAAAAAGGATCGTGACATTTCGTAACTCCAAATGAATAGCAGGTTTTATTATTAAGACTGAGTGCCCCCCGCCCGTTTAGGGGCGTTTTTGTGTGATTAATGTTGGTGTGCATTGCTAATTGGGTATCAAAAACTATGCCATCTAACAGTCAACAGTGAGAAATATAGACAACAGAGACAAGGCGTCACAGTTCGTCAAAGACTCGCAGCCTCTCACCACCGTCAATGGGTCGCTTGCGTAGATATGCGCCATCGTCGTCCTCGTGGCTGTCCATAGGAATTTCTGTGTGACCCGCCTCCTTACGAGATTCCATGATGGACTCCGCCATGCGCGCCTCGGTGCCTGTAAAAGAGGAGCTTGGGGGTGTGTATTGAGCGCCAAAGAAAAAGAGGAGGATGCAGGCAAACATTGCAACAAACATGAAAATCCAAATAGCCTTGAGTCGGCGCCGGGTCTTTTCTTGGGACTCCTTGTCCAGCCTATCCCATGCTTCTACACGCCGACGAACAATGTCGACCCGATCACTGAGGGACCGGATCTTGGCGCGCCCGCCCTGGATCCGGGTCTGGAGGGATTCAATACTGGCCTGCTGCTCCTTGAACTCACCCAACGACGTGATCTGCGCCGTGATGTCACTCTCAATCTCCTTTGCGTCTCTGTCAAAATCATTGTGTATGCTGCGCGAGGTTACAGCCAAGCTCTTCAGGGCAGTCACCGTGTTTTGAAGAGTGCTCATTTTCTCCAGGACGGCATAGTATGTTTCATCAAGTCGTATGGATGTTGAAGTCGAAAAGGTGTGCAGGTCGACAAGTGACTGTTTGAGACCGCTGGCGCCAAATCGTGTTAGCAAATGTCCGGACGAGCGAGGTGGGGAGGGGGCTCGGTATCTCGGCGGCTCACTCGACCTGTGAGGAGGTTCTTTTCCGCTCATCTCTGAGCCTCTCCTCCTTGCTGACTCTGTGCTCGGGCAGAGTGGCGGGCAGTATGGTATTCAGGGCCCGGTTGTCGTCGTCGCGCTGTAGCATGATGCTGGGCCGACGGCTCTGGTCTGGGCTGATTAACGGCGTGACGCCCTCGGAGCGAGGCATGTCGACAGAAGATCGGCCCCAGGTAAATGGATTCGCGGACATGGGCTGGGCGGTCCTCTCGTCATGGTGTCGGTCGCGGTCCTTGCGATGCGGGCGGGGGAGCTTCACGGGGGACGTGAGCTCGGTGATGGAGCGCTTGAGTTGGTGTCGAGGGCCCGACTTGGTCCGAGAAACAGACTCGGTCGAGCCGCGCGGACTGGTCCAGGTGGCCATTGCTCGGGATCGAGTGGTGCGTTGTGTGTCTGGCCTGTCGTCGCCGATTCGTCCCTCTGCAAACACCCCATGCAGCGCGGCGCTCCTTGGGGGTTCCCTGTGGGTGACGCAGAGGCTCTGTGACGCAAGGGGCCAGCAGCTCGGCGTCTTTGAATCAGCCCAGCAGCCAAAGGACCGAGTGGGGCCCGTGCACGCCGCCCTCGACGCCCAGCCGGTTTCACATGTCACTTCCGTGCCGTCCTTGATGTCTTCGGACGAATTCCAGACGTCAAGACAGTCGCGAATTAACTAATTGCCTCCGCTGTCGCATGGGGGTTTCACTAACAATGTTTGTACGCGTTGCAAAGGAGAGCCGGGCTATCATTTACCCCGCGTGAATTCATTAAACTAGAAACAAGCTCATCTGAGTCTCCCAGTGACTGGATCCGGATATAGTCTCTATCCCCGTTTCTATTCCAACCCACAACTTGCAGCTAACGCCTTTGGCTCAAGTGATGAGTCAGATTCAACTTCTCGAAAGCAGCAGCGAGGCTTTTTCTTCCCTTGCGAGGTGACGTTCATGAGACTAAACGAACCCCGTGTCGTTGTGACAAGCTGGCTTTCAGCCACCATCTTGACGCACCTTGGAGCCACCGCGCGTAAAAAAAACAAAATGACACAATGCCACAAGTTCCATTACTCTTCTGTTTTGGATAACGTATTGTCGTGTCATTTCTGGTGGAATTGCCAAGCAGTATGGCAAAGTGTGGCGGGCTGAGCCAGATCAAGAGTTGAGGAGCTTGTTTCGCTTCTCCTTGCGCTTCAGACGCTCGACTCGCTTCTTGTGCATCTTCTCGGCCATTCTCTCGTATCGTTCCTTCTCCTCCTTTCTAGCCCGCTTGTCCTTGATAGACTGGATACGTTGCTGCGCGAACGGGTTAGAATATGTTCGAGCAAATCGCATTTATGTTAGTGCTCCCCCATACCTGGCGCTCTTGCTCCTTTTCCTCCTTCATTTCCTTCTCCTTGGCCTTGACCTGCGCCATGAGAGCACGCTCCTGGGTTCTCCTCTCGTAAGACTTTAGTCCTGCACCAGGTCGGAACGCCTTCTTGGGCGCATGCCACTGCTTCCCTAGTTGCGCCAATCAGCTAATTGCGCATCGCAAAGCGTCCATCAGGTCCTTACCATTCTTACGCATTCCCAGAGACTTCGCTAGCTGCGGCTGGGCCGCCGTAGGGGCCGATGGAGGGGTATTCGTTTCGTCTGACATGGTTTCTGAGCGATTGAATCTCACGTTGTTCTGCCCAAGACGCCCTGCCACCGAGTTCGATATCCAAATTTTCTGCCGTCAAAAAAAAAGTTACAGCGGGGACCGCGATCAAAGGCGGTGTGGGCAGTCGATGTGTGGCTAAGCTGGACTACCCCACACAAAAAGTGGCTGGAATCCAGGGTCCTCACCCCACACACATATACAAAATTCGAGGGATGATTTAGGGAATCACGGGCTGCAGCACATCCCGTTTCAAGGTTTCCATTGCCTATTCATTTCGACGCTCAGTTCAGTGCAAAGGAATTCCACGTGCATCACAAGGGCCTGATCGACGTCCCATCCCAGTGCCGCATGAACATGCTTTGAGCGCATGAATGGGATGAACGCCCAGTTCCAGCACTAGGTTTGAAAATAGTGATGGCGGGTCATGATTGGCATGATCGAAATCGAAGACCAGGAACCTCAACTCCAGAATTCCATGTTATTGGGTCATGATGAACGCCGTCGAGCCCAACCTGGGCCCGGGCGGCCTCCCAAGGTATCCCAGGCAGCCCGATTCCCCCCTAAAACAAGCAAATCCATTTCGGTCCAGGGATGCTGGTTCACGGTATTAAACCACGCGTCCAGGTGTCAAGACAAGTTAATAATAGACGTGTTACGAACCGTGAATGCCTCATTGACGTACGATGAATTGGAACTCCATACAGTATCTTAAGCGTGGTGGCAGGACATTTAATTGCGGGCTAGGCAGTAGCCATAATAGAGACCGGGGGCAATAGTAGCGGAGGTGCCCCTGCAGACGATTCACCACCATCCTCCTCCACCCTGGGCGAGCATCGTATTGTGTGAACACGACACCCCTGAATACAGTATATTCTAGCCGCCAAGGTGCGGAGCCTGGTGCCAGCTGGCGGCTTCGGGCAATGGATACCAGACCAAAACTCTCACGGCCCTCCACTAAGAAGATTCAACAGCCTTCCGGGATCCGAGTTTGGCAGCCAAGGGGATGCACATGCACGGATCTTATGTGTACACAAGGAGGTGCAAATTATCCGGCAGATTGATTTATTACGGCCTCACATATGAAATGTCCGAGTAAATGAGCAATGTTGTGAGAGTGATAATCAACTGGCGAGATTGGCTCGGCAAGACATGCAAGTCTAGATTATCAAGGTCTGAGTTATAATTGGAAGACGATATTCATGGATGCAAGCCTTGCAGTAGTCAAGTTATAACAGCTGGGCAATTATACAGAGAGACGGCGGGCTGCATTTCAGCCCTTTGGTCGCGGCCGGGACAAGATGAAATTACCCTACTGGAGGTGGAACCAAGCGAGACAGCGACATTGAAGCTCGGATGAAGGACAATCCCTGGAGGGGCTTGGCAAGTGGAGATGACCTCCGGCAGCCCATGAGCACAAATACGCTATCACGAGGTGCACAAGAGCCGGGGTAAGTGTGAGCAAGTGTGCGTTGTGCCTGGCGCTAAGGCTCGAATCGTCACGACAACCGATTGCGGGAGGGAGAGCGCTTGTGTCCCAGTTGTTACAGTTGTCTGGGGATGGCTATCTTCGGACTTGGGTTGAGCGACATTACCGACGCGCCAAGGAGGGTGTTATCGTCTGTGCACCAACTCGCCGCTCCGTCGGGCGTTAGACGTGACGATCCAGTATTCAAATTTGGGTGAGACCAAGAAGAAACAGGCAGCTCTTTCCAAAAGAAGCATCCGCTTTGGAAGGGCGGGAGAGGCGTCGCTACCCTTTGGCGTCCATCGCGTCGATGTTGTGTCCTGGATTGGTGAGGGTGTCGTTGGCGAATGAAACATGCCATTTTTGAACGACAGATCTGTCAACTGCATGCTGTGAGACGGGCGTTGGGACGCCAATCACATCCATGCGGCCGTTTGGCATGGCTGAGAGCGTCAATCCGTTTCCCAACTCGGCAGCGACTCAACTGCAGGTCCAGATCAAGAAACCCGGGCCCGACAGCACCCGTCATCCGCTGCATCATCATCAATTACCCTTACAAGGGGCCGTGGCGAACGACAAGGAATGGTGCCGGGGTCCTAGTCCCATCAGAGGCGCCAAATACGTACGGCACGGTGAGCGAGGTGGGAGTGAAAGCCAAACCATAGTTGGTTATACGAATGACGGGAACTTTGGCGGACTCGTGTTGGGACGGACCGGCTCAACTTATTTTGGCTGAGGCACTGTCAGACGGAGCTGGGCGCCGTAGTAAGAATATGGAATTGTTCCCGCGCAGTACGGAACGTTTATCTCTATCCATTCGGGTTGGCCGGGTCATTTTTGTTTTTTTATTGATTTTTCTTTTCCTTCTTTGGCCGTACGCTGATGCTAATCTCATGCGGAGTTAGTGGCCTGCCGTCCATTCATGTTGAGCTCTGCCCAGTGGGACGCAAAAGCGAGGCCAGCTCATCCAAGACAGATCTGGTGGATCTCTTGAAGCGAGAAGAGAGAAAAAAGCAAGCAAAAACGAAGCACTCCGCGAGCACCGTGTGTCATGGTGGCCGTCCTTTGGCTCTTGTGGCGTAAAGTGGTCTGCACTGGCTCTAGGCCCCCCGAGTCAATCGCGCAAGCCATGTCTCGCGGCGTGGGTGACATTGACCAGCCAAAGCAGCGGAGGGGAGCTCCAAGGGGGACCGGTTCCAGATCCAAACGACGCCTAATTGGGGATGCGACGGGCTACCTGGACAATGATAGACTTTTGACCTGCATATTGTGCACTGTGCGTTGGTTGAAGGAACACGGCAGAGTTGTTATTTTCTTGTTTTTGTTGTCGCTCATCCGATGTTCGAGTCAATCAACAACGTTGGCGGGCAGCCAAGACGTGGGCATTTCCAGGCCAGTGGCTCAGGACCAGGGCAACCATGCACCTTACAGCACTCCTGCTCCTGCACGTCTCGACAGATGTGGTTACCATTGACGGACAATCTTTCAGATCTCGAACCCCCAGACAGCGACAGCGGCTACCATCTGCAACTGTAACTGTGCTGCAGGTTCAGTGTATCAAGTAGTGCAAGTATAACTGGATGGTGAATGGACGCCGCGGCCAGAGGCGCTGTGCTCATGCATGGACATGCGTGTATAAAGCAGCTAACTCGTGTGAATGAAGCACGACATCGTGCAGCTCGCCGCATCCGTCACCACTTCCACTGTCTCTCAACTTGTCTCGTTCACCGCCCCACTCCCATTAAAGGTAGCTCGCGATGACAGGTCATCTACGAGATCTTCGTCGACTCAGGCTACGTATATTGGTGATATAGGTCAGTTGCCACGGCTGCGCCGGGGATCGACGATTCACCTGGCTCGCTTGGAGACGGTCGGCTCGTTCGTTTGTCGACTGGCGCCGCTGCGCCAGGCCTGCGTTTTCGCTGCGCTGTATTGCTGCATGCATGCACAGGTGCCTTTCAGGGTGCAGGGCCACCGCCGCCCGAGGGTGACATGGGTCAGGGTCAGGACGGGTGCAGGCGTGGTGGGTGGCCCAAAAGAAACAGCGGGCGAATCGCAAGACCAAGCCCAGCAGCCAGTGTTCGGGGAGACGCAGGTCAGGAGCAGCAGGGGTGCGGCCCAGTTCCAACACAGTGCGCGCACCTTTCGTGGGGGAGGGGGACAAACAGGGCCAGTAAGAATGGTAGAGGGGAAGGGGTGTCAGGCCTGGCCAGGCTTGGTTTTGCAGTGACGGAACACATTGTTATTGTCCGTCTCATGTGCGTGTCTGGGAGTGGCGACCGGCTGCAGCGGCGAGGGCGGGCATGGCGGCCACCATGAACCACCGACAACGCACCACGGATCGTCGGTCCCGACTAAGCATGGAGCCAATGGATAGTTTCGACGGCTAGAGGCATCGTTCTAATATGGATCCTCATGACTTGCGTCAGGCAACAAGCCAACGGTAATGAGCGGCGCATTGCACGCGCAAACCCTGCTCCGCTCACATATTTCTCCATGCACGCGCAGGCGGCACAAACCTGACAGACAGGCGCCCAATCCAATCAATGCCGGATGCAAATGAAGGATTAATCTATCGATCGTGGGCAGTGGGGAAGGCTGAGGGAAGGGGAAGGGGGAATTGACTCTGGGGTGTCCGTGTAAAAACAGCCAACCAGCCATCATAGGGACAGGAATCCAGATGCTTTCCATTCAGCAAAGACCTCATCCCCCTCAAGACCAGGGAGCGCGCCAGACGCCTCGAGTCGGGCACCGCGACAGGCACAGTGCGCCGAGGGGCCAAGAGCCAGATGGCCCAAGGATGTGAGGGATCAGATGGATGGTGAGGGATTGGACAGCACAAGATGGGAGGGATGCAGTAGCGTGCACAGTGCCTTAGGTAGGTACTCCGTACTAATATGCTCGCTCCAGGCTTTCAGGCACCGTACCTTGCGCGACCAGGGTGGGCTGCAGTGGTTGGTCCTCCAATGATTGTCTCGCATCCGTCGTGGGGCCTCCTTGGTGTTTGGCTGGCTGTTTTTTCCGGATTAGCGGTAGCCAGGGCAGGACAAAGGCCGCCTAAGCATTGAAAACGATCAAAAATGTCTATCGCGAATGGCGTTCTCGCCGCGTCCGCACGCGGTACTGTGCCATAGTCGCATCTGGCTGGTTTTGACTCTGGCAGATCAACTTGTTAGACAAAATAACGGGGACCTGAAAGCGAGTGAAAGTAGTGTCTCTCGCTCTCGGTACCTGGGTCTCCGCGAAGAGGTGTGCAAAGCTCGAGCCCCAGCGCTGGTCCGGACTTGAGGGGAGGTTCCAGGTTCGTATGCAAGGTACCTCGCGCAGGCCCAAGCCAGGGCGGTACCTGGGCGGTCCGGTACGTACCGTTCAGGTACCTTGGTCATCAGTGATCACAGTGGACACAGTGGAGCGCCAGTGCTCTGGCGCCCTGGTCTCTCGCTCGCAGTGGGCGTTGGGTGGCTGAATCCCCCCCCCCTCCAAACACCCTGGTCCGGTCCCCATTTTACCTTTGCTCTCCATCCTCCATCTCAAACCACCCATCCCCCCCCCCCCCTTCCCCGTCTGGCTTCCGTCTCCGTCTGTCCCCATCTTTCTTCCTCGTTCATTCTCCCAAAAAGGACTTGCCTCCTCCTCCTCCTTCTTCTCCATCTCATTCTTCCATCGCCGCCCCCAGCGAGCGTCAAATTTCTTTTTGGTGCGATTCCAGTCGCTCTCTTGTCTTTAGAGTTGCGCTGGTCTCGTCCGTCCACTCCTTTTCTTCAATTTAATCCTGCACCCAACTAGACCTGTCCTGCCGTATTCTAGCAACTTCACAGCGCGCCTCGTCAAACCGTTCTACGCCCGGTCCGTCATCCCGTTCGCGCGTCCTCTCCGCTATCGCTCTATCTGCCCTCAGTTTCGACTTGTGCTTGTATTTTTGTATAATCGACAACCCGATTGAGCAGTAGACTGATCAGTATCCCTGGTTCAGAATTTGATCGAGTCCTACCACCCTCCTGGAAAAGCCCGCGCCCACACTCGACAACATCAGCTTCGCTTGTAGAAACGAATAATCAAGCGACCGCATCACTCCTCCGAACAGCTCGCTTGCTCTACCTATGATAACTCGAACTGCCTAATTAACCATCGCTCGGTTGCCGCTGAGCGGCTTGGAAAAATGATGGCAACTACAGTTGGTCCCGAGCCGTTCATGCGGCCAACACCAAGCCCGCATTTCAACAGCAACCCGGACCATCTCTCGATGAGCTCTCTTGCCGATTCATCACTCCGATCTCAACCTCCTCCGAATCCTCACTTCGTCTTTCCTGCTCAGCCTCCACCTCTCGCTCCACCTAACATGCCTCGATCCACAGGCAGGCGCCCGATGTCCGCCATCGAGTCTCCCACAAGACCGTTTGGTTTGTCGTCTGAAAATGACGACGGAGCTTCCAGGTCGACTCTGCCCGCTTTCACATTCAACCCTGGCGCTCTGCTTCCCGCGGATCCTCGTGCAGAGTTTCTCTTAAGCCCACCAATTTCTCCCAGAACTGGACCATCTGCTCACCGACCAGCCGGTCATGGCCATCGACGAGGTGGAAGTGAGTTTGTGGGTGGTCGTCTACGCGAAGGCAATTCCATTGCCGTGATGAGCACCAGTCCGACCAAGCCAGAGAGTGGATTCAATCCTTCGTCGTTGCAGCCACCTCGACGGGGTCACAGGCGAGGCGTGTCTGGAGCCATATCCACAAATGACTTGCCAATCCTTCAGCCGCCAGTTTTCGACTCTGCTCTCAACCGCGGCAGTAGTGCGCCAACAAGTCCTACTGCCTTCGCTCCAATTGACGATAAGGCATTAGCCTCATGCCTTGACAAACCGGAACCTACAGAGCCTATGCCCGAGCCTGTTCCGGAACCTGAAGTAGTCAAAGAATCGCCCAAGGCATCACCACAGTCGTCACCAGAAGGCAGTCCGAAACAAAACAAGGCCGGTAATAAAGCACGCGTTGGGTTTTCGGACACCTTGGAATTCATCCCCAGGCCATTATCATTGGTGTCTACCGAAACCTCTAGTACCATGACAGTCCGACCTGGACACGGTGTGTCTGGCAGCATTTCTTCCGTCCTGTCTGGGGCTATGCCCAGTGGCCGAAGCAGCCCATCACCAATCGAGGAAATACCACTATCTAGAACCTCAACGCGAGACCCCTCAGACTCTCGACCAAGCACCGCAGGCGCAATCCTCGAGCGAACTCAGAATCTCCCAAGCATGAATACATCACCAAGGCGCCGAAATTCGATCCCCACCCTGATTCACCTGGCTGAGGCTTCCAAGACGGAATCACCAGAGCCGAGCCCTTCCAAAATGCCGAAAAGGTGGTCTTTCTTCACCCGCGAGACCTCGAGCAACAGCTCATTGCCTCTCAAGGCACGACCCCACAGCTCCAGCTCCTCTGAGTCTGTTGCCAAAGCCTCTTCTGAACATGGCTCTGAATCAGCGTGCGAAGCCACAGTTGATGCCCCACCCAAGAGCAAGAAGGCCAGCAAAAAGAACAAGAAGAAGAAGAAGGTAAAGGGGTGGGCCGGTGCCATCTTACCGAAGAAGCCCAAGGGCCACAGCAAGAAATCAAAAACTGAAGTTGATCGCCCTGTTACACCTCCTGTAGCAATCGTCTCTCATGACTACGATGAGGACGATGATATCTTGATGGAAGACCCGGAACTTCTGGAGTCCTCGCCCATGCCTACTGTCACAGTTACCGAATCTGCTGATCTCCCCGAAGAGGAACCAAAGAAACGCTCTGAAGAGGAGTCAGCATATCCTATGATCGACCTCGATGCCGCTCTCGGTCCCTTCAACACACCGCTTCCCCTCAATCCCGAGTGGGAGGCTGCACAGCGTGCAGCTGGCAATGTCACCAGCAAGCGGCGTCTCCACAGTGCCCAGGGAATGAAAGGATTCAGTGGCCCAGGAATGCATTACCACCGACGAGCTGAATCTGCACCAGATCTTCCACCCTTCGATCCCGGTAGATCTGGCATTCACCGTTTTAACAGCAGCTCCACCATGGCGGATGTGTTCGAGGAAGAGGAAGAGGATTTGGACAAATCTAAATCTACAGAAACTGAGGCGGAGAAGGAGGTGGAATCAGACAGCGATGCCACACCTCCCGCCGCCATTGTTAGCGATCCAATGCTCGATGTCCAGGACAAGGCCTCGGTCAATGGCTCCATGCAGAGCATGCGACGCACTAATTCTGGATTGAGCGACAGAGAGCCATCTACTGTTGCCTCCATCAGGGCCGAGCGATCAAGGTCCTCTCTGCACGATAGTGTTATTATCGAAGATATGCCCAGTGTCATCTTCCGATCGCCCAATATGCTGCTGGATCGCACCGACACATCAGAATCAGGCTCGCCCTCTATTCGCAGATTCTCTGGAAATAACGACCTGGCCCCTGTGGATATTGGTCCGGCCCATATCCCCGCTCTTCCCCAAGCCCCAAACAGCCCTTACGCCATCAGTCACGCGTCGTCATTCCCCTCTCCCCGGTCTCCCATGTCAATGGATGTTCAGCACATCTCCACAGCACCCTCATCTATCGCGGATGAGAACAATTTTCAATCACTGCTGTTGATGGGTGAACCGGGACCTGAGGTCCGAATCTCAATGGATTATGATATTCCCTCTCTGACTTCGAGCAATTCGACCATGACCCGCGACAGCATGTTCATTCCAGGACAACGAATGTCTCAGCCGATGATGCGCGAACCACGCCCGGTCTCCGTCTCTTCAGCAGCCTTTGGTCGGCGACGCTCCAGCTTGGCCAGCCTAAGCCGTCTCATCAGCAGTTCCCACGGTGAACGCAGCAAGCTCTCCATGGAGGTCAGGATCGACAGCGAGCCGATTACAAAGAAGGCCAAGAGCAGCCGTGCAAAGCGACTGAGCCGCATGATGCAATTTTGGAAACCCCACAAGGAGAACAACTCTCAGTAGGGCGTCGTCAGAGGAACTACAAACTGGTTGATATTGGTCATTTGGCTCATATCTTGACGATTGTATATGGATATTATGTACAGCACATTTCACTTTTTTACTCGTGAGGGATCCAAACATCTACAAAAGCGGGTTTGGGGTACGGGGGCTCTCACCTCGATGAGGGCACGTGGCAGACAGATTTTTACTATGGATCGTTCAAAAAATCCAATATTTTTTCAAGGGATGGGACGCATCACTTTTTAATGATAGCATGATTAGCATTTGGTTCTTGGTATTGGCGGACCCTGGCTCCCTAAGCCATGGTCATGGTTGAGTCGGGGATTCGCAGAGGGGGTGGGGGATGGCATTTTGGGGCTCCAGGCCAAAGCAGAGTGGGAGATTGGATGGAAGGCCCGTTTGTGGGTTGTTGTTCTTGGAAGGATCGGGCTGGTAAATCAGTTACTTGGAGGGCAGGGTAAATAGTGTTGGGTTGATTGGTTGATACAGACAGACTATTAATGAATATAGTTGTGAAACGAGGCTTTGCACTCACGCCCCGTGGGTGCTTGGTGTCATGTTTCAAGTTGATCAAAGTTGAGCTCCTTGTAATCTAGACTTGCACATCCCCATCATCCCCGTGCACGTTTCGCGTCCAGCATTGACCAAAGGGGAAAGCGGCCATGTTGTTCACACGGCAATCATAATGGCACTCACTCATCCACAAGATTGTCATCCTCAGCCAGGCTGTCGATGGTCATTCAACAGATGCAGAAACCAATCCTTCCAATACGACCCGGACCCATATCGTAGTTTCAGGAGAAGTCAAGCCAAGGATACCTGTCAGCGAACAAGCTGACATGGCTGGGCGTGACCCGAGACTGAGCGAACGGGGGGGGAGGGTACAACACAATGCTTCGGGACAAACGTGGTATTACTACCCACACTTCTACAAAAAAATCTGTATAATTAGACTCATTTTTTTTCATCCCAGCAACGAAGTTCATGCGTATACCGATTTGGCGTGTATATATATATATCCCTCGTCTTTTCTCGTTATTTTCGTCACCACCATTGCAAGTAACGCACTAGTTTTAAACTCCAGACACTCAGACTACGGCGATTTATGATAATGATATAAAAAAAAGCTTCTTTCTTTTCCTCTTGCTCGCATAAATGCCAGCGGCATTTCCCAGCCCCCATTCACACATCGATATTTTTATAGCCCATCTGCCGCCGCTCAGGCGAAGCTGTCTCTTGCTTCGTTCCGTAATACGTTCATGGCATCACACCACAGATGAGCCAATCAATCATTTCTAGTTGAGCCGCTCAAAATCAAGAACCCTATTCAAAGATTCTGACCATGTATGGTTTGAGGGGGGGCGGTGTCGTCGCAATCGATAAAGGATGCTCCTTGACTGGTGAATGGGTGCCTCCAGGTTCATCTTCTGTCCTGCAGATTTGAACCATGCACTCCTACATTCTGAGGCAATGCATGAAGATGCTCGGCATAGAGGAGAAACGTCAGCAGCCTGATCGCCCACGCCTTAGTCCACGACTTTATGTCCCGGTCATCACTTTGGCATTCTCAAGCCCAGCGTGGCATTTGGCACTCTGGTCGTGTTGGCATGTGGGCCCAGAGCCCAAGATTCAAACGTGATACTCTTATTGAGACCAAACCCGTTTGAATAAAGCAATGGGCGGAAAGAGGGTTTCGCGATGCAACCAGTTCGGACCTCGCAATGGGTATGTTGGTCAACGACGCCTTTCTTTATTTTAAGTACCAGATTCTAGCTAATCTGTCTCTCTGTAGCGCAAGGTCTGTCTCTTATGGGCATTGCGAATCTACGCCATTCCCAGATGTAGTTGAAGAAGAAAAAGAAGAAGAAGAAGAAAAGACAAAAAGCTCCCTTCCATAAACGCCAAATGATTTCAAACACGGGTTGTCTCTAGGTCGAGGTCTCGTCACACATTTCAATCAATTACATGAACTTTTTTGCCATGTTAGCCAGGCCACTACCCCAGTTTCCACTGTCGCTGCCGTAGGCAAGGGAGTGCTCCTCATGCTCGACGCGGACCTTAGTGGTGCCGGCGCCGGTGTTGAGGCCGCCCGAGGCCATCTTGACGGCGGAGCCAACAATGCCGGCGGTTGAGCCACCCGAGGCAGCCTTGGAAGCAGTGTTCATCATGCGCTGGATGGACGGTGGGATGCGCAAACCAAAGCGCGCAAGCAGGGCGGTCAAGAAGCCGCCGGTTATGAGGGGCAAAATGACGACGAAGAAAACCTTCCAAGGGTGGCGCTTGGCCCAGTGGACCAGGTCGCGGAAGACACGCTTAACATGCTTGATAGACTTCTGGATGAAGCCCTGGCGCGGTGAGCGCTTGTAGTAGGAGGATCGGTCTGTAAACGAGCCGACGATTAGCGATTGAAGGTCTGTGAAGCCCATGTCTCAATTTCGCGAGGCGAGGTGCCCATCTCCACAGAACGAACCTGTGGAACCCGGGGAAGCAGAGGAGGGAGGGGAAGCAGGAGCAAAAGAAGACATACTGGTACCGAAGAAGCTGGAGCGACTGTTGTTTCCTCCCAGACCGAAGAAGGAGGAGCGCGACGAGTTGTGTCGCTCGTGGTGACGGTCGCCACCAAAGACGGAGCCAGCCACCGAGCGGCCACTGCGACGGCGGGAGCTGGACCTCGATCGCGAGCGCGAGCGCGAACGGCGCTTCTTGTGACGGGAGCGGCGATGGGAGGTTGTGCGGCCCGAGATGATGGAGGCGCCGTCGCCAAAAGAGTCAAGGAAACCCATGATTGCGGGTTTTGCGTGCGCGCAACGTGTGGTGTGCGTATGTATGTGTATGTGTGCGTGGGCAGCGCGTGCGAGGTGCAAGTAAGAATTGAGGCTGGAGCTGGAGTTGCGGCTCGCTAAAGCTGCTGCAGTTGCTGATGTGGGGGTGCGTGCTCGTTAATTGCTAGCAGCGCAATTGTGGCAGCAGAGCGGGCAAAGACACTCAATTACCCAGCCGGTAGACAACCTCTTTCCCTCTATCTCTCTATCTCGTCTATCCTGGGAAGGAGGGGAGAGGGGAGGGGGGGCAGAGCTGGCGGGGGAGGAGAAAAAGGAAAATTGATAAAGGAGACTCGGAAGGGATCAGTGACCAATTTGCCGACGCGAAGTGCGGTACCATGGGATATGCAAGGACTCGCAGCCGAGAATGCAAGTCAGTTGAAGAAGCAGGCGATTTGAGCTGCGTTCACCGTAAATTCGAGTGGCTGGAAGGGATCCCCTTGAGGGAGTTGGACGCGCGGATTGGCGGCAGGGGAGGAGTCGTGCGGGGGGCGCAGGGGACCTACGGGGCCGCACTAACGCCGGGTGGGTGGCGACGTCCGCTACCTCGCCCAGTGGCCTCCTACCTGTCCTGAGCGCAAAGCACCCCCCCGTCCTGTAACCACTCGCTTTTACTGTAGGGGTCCCCCCTCAGGGAACAGGTGGGTAGGATCACGCAGCGCTCCTCGTGTTTCTCGCTAGGTCGACGGGCTGATGGAGAGCAGTGGGGATGATGATCACAAATACGGCACGGTCTATGGTTCTTAAAAAAAAAATCCGCTGCCATTCATTCACATATTAGAATAGAATATCCGTGCCATGGCCCAGCTGCCGTGCGCGGTGCGCGGTGCGGTACGGTATAGTGCAGCACGCTACGGGCCATTAAACCACTGATCGCCGACCATTGCCTTTGCTTCATGCATCTGTCATTTGCCACTGGCCACGCTAGCTTTCAACTCCTGCAGCGTGTCTTATGCTTGCTTGATGGATCTTCCCCCATCTCTAAATTGCAGTGCTTGTGCTCAGTCATGCTTTTTCAGCCCCGTCGCAAATTCTCAACTGGTCCCCTAGATTGGAGTGTACAGGGTAGTTGACCGGGAAGTAGATCATTGACACCACATGAGCATTGTTTGGGCCGCAGCAAATGAAGAGCGTGTTACTACAGGTACTAGATATCGGTTCTGTGTGATTTTAAATATATCAGTGTGCAAGTAGTAGTGATTAGGATACAACGGTGGCATTGGGGTTGACTATTAAATCTGTCCACTTAATTAGCCTGTAGTGGTCAAAGGACTGTGTTGACAAATGGATAATTGACAAAGTAACTATCAAGACGTCATTTTTGATAACTTTCCTCTTGGGCAGCGATATCACAATTCATCCTAATTGCGGAGACCCCTCGGGCAAAAAAAAAAAAAAGAAAAAAGACTGGCTAGATTGCAGCAAAAATATGGAGATTAACCTTAGCAATTGCACGTTTCGATCGTGCGACCTCCGGGTTATGAGCCCGGCGCGCTTCCACTGCGCCAAATTGCTTTCATTGGTTGAAAACCGGGTCTTCTTAATGAGACATACAAACCTGGTGCAGTTTCCATCCAAGTGACAACTGAGCTCCTCCTTCGCCGTCATGTGTGCTGTGACGGGCCATGGAGTCAAGTGAAGGTCTTATCATGTCGATGTGGGTGATGACATCAAATGGTGGAATATTGAATCCTGGCACCCTAGATACTGAAAGCATCACACATGGGTGATGGAAATGCGATAATGTTCCTCCATCTGAGTCTAGATGGAAATCATAAATAGTCAAGCCAGCATCTACTGCAACCTTACAAGAGATTCTTAACATGGGATTTATAGCACCCTGAGCTGTACTTTTTCTTTTATTTGCTAAAAACTCACTACCTCGCCTTCAAAACAGCAATCGGAACCATCCTTGAACAACAACGGCCCTACTAGGGACCGCCTTGCCGTCTTGCTCGGGTTCGGACATGTTGAGAAAATGTTGGGCCAGAGGTGTGACGTAGAGATACTCTGACTCATTTTGAAGTGGTGCGACTCGGGGCTGCCCCACCCTATTTGTCCCCGCCGCACAGCTGCCCTCATGTATGACGATACACGACAACTTCCCAACAGCAACAAAGCAATTTGGCGCAGTGGAAGCGCGCCGGGCTCATAACCCGGAGGTCGCACGATCGAAACGTGCAATTGCTAGCTCACATATTTTTTGCCCCTGGCGTGCAACTCTTTTGCAAATCACGCTGATAGCCTGAACCCATCTCACCATGAGGCCTAGATTTTGCTCCTTGTCGCGTCATTCTCTCAAACGACCATTCGGGCTTGACTATTTATGATCCGGTTAACAGTTGTATATAAAAGGGCCAGCAAACTAATGAATGGTCCTATGATCCTATTACCTCGGAGGGCTTACCAATTTGCTGTTATCAAATCTTCATTGATGTGGATAGTCATACTTCCAAGGCAAGCAATGTTCATTTGTGGGAGAGATATCATTCCTCATGTATTACTTGACGCTCGAGTGGCGTTTTCTTTGGTTGATTTGCACACAATGATATAATGCTTGCTGCGTCAACCCTTCAGCAGCTGGCAAACAGGGCAAAGCAACTTGGTTCCAAAACAAAACTTGATGATTTGGTTGCCGGCCACCTGGCAGTTGAAAACAGTGGCAGACTTGTTTATCTGTTCTTGAGTCACTGTGACCTCACCTCCATGTTAAAATTTTCCAACACTGCTTTTGCTCCTTGGCTTCTCATGCAATCCCAACCTGCCGACATCGAGACTCAGTATGTCTTCCGAAACGATGGAGCCAAAACCGATTCCACTGGACGAAGAACCCCAGGTCATTCCTGGGACGCCGCCATTGGAAAATTTTGCAACGACGTCGAGATCCAACAGTCCATTAAGACTGAGCGCTGAAGACTCAACAGAAGCAAGGCAGCATGTGGAAATTAGCGACTCGTCGAGCGACTCGTCTATCCCTTGGGATGCCTCTGCCCCCGCCGTGAAAAAACGTCCTGCAGAATGGGACCCAACAGAATGGGACCCAGCTAATTTCATTGATGCACCTAGGAGATCCCAGAGACTAAAGGAAACACGGGAAGTAGAAGAAAAACGTGCCGAACTGCAGACGTCACGGAAACTTAGGCCCAGGAAGTTGATACTTCATCCCACCAGAAGCCCGACTCCAGTTCTCGACCAGCAAACTGAGGCGCAAGCCGTTGTAGCACAGCTGCAAA
Organism: Calonectria pseudoreteaudii; assembly: GCA_001879505.1. Classification (NCBI taxonomy): domain Eukaryota; kingdom Fungi; phylum Ascomycota; class Sordariomycetes; order Hypocreales; family Nectriaceae; genus Calonectria; species Calonectria pseudoreteaudii. The sequence goes on from KV875230.1 coordinate 844,402, forward strand.
AAGAAAATGCCCAGCTCAAGAACAAGATCAAGGACATGGAAACCACCGAGTCAGATGAGAGGATTGAACTGGGGAAGCTGCTTTCGGGTAGCCGCGATAAAACTAAGCAGCTTGAATCAACCTTGAGCAAATTGCAAGAGAAGAACCAGCGTCTCCAGCTGTCAAACGATAAGCTGAGAACAACCGTGGCAAAGGTTGAGGAAGAAAAATACAGATACAACAATCCCGGATCCAAGGTATCTGACGATGTGATCCAGCAAAAGTGGCGCATGTTGGGCTGTGAAATCCAGAACCTTGCCATGCAGCTTCTCAACCAAAGTCCTTATGGGAAGATTCGACCGAGGAATGTGTCGCATTACGGGGCGAAGGAAATATCGCGTCTCCGTGCCGAATGGAACAAGATGGACGACAAGAGAATGTTCCATTTCTTGATGCAGAAATACATTTGGACTCGGATTCACAACTACATATTCAAAGGCGGGGCAGCGGCCTGGGGTGTTGAGATCGGATTTCTCTTCCAGGACTTCTCCAGAAAATTTGGCAGCATGTTCATATTTCCCACGAGCACGGCGACGCGGTCGCACTTTTGCTAATCATTTATTAGTTGCGGATTTCGGCATCAAGGAAGAATTCAGCGTCTACAAGTCCCGACTGGGACACGCCCTCGTTCAAGCCCGTGATGGAGACAGCGACATGACGATTGGTCGTTTAGCTGAAGAGCTTCGAAAGGAGCTGCTTATTTTTACCAACCCAGGCCAAGAGCAAGAGTTTGTGCAGCGAACGAGCAAGATTCTCAAGCAGGCTGTCGATCTCCAGGTCATCTTCATGATGTCTCGAGCCTTCTTCATTCCTGAACTGGTACCCTCTGGCAGCTCAGTGAATAATGAAGAGATGGAGGTGCGGTTTGTTCACGGCGATGGATTGGATGTGGACATGAAATTGGACATTGCTATCTCTCCCCTGATTGTAAAGGTTGGAAACGCAGATGGACACATGTTCAATGCTCGGTCTATTGTTTGCAAGGCGCTTGTCACCACCAAGCAGGTTTAAAAAAAAAATAAGGAACAGTGGACACGGGTTATAAAGTAAAGTAGAGAAGGACACATGGAAGTCGTTCATTTTGAGTTTTGATTAGACACACCTATAATCACTACCAAAAAAACACCGACAAGCACGTCCCTTCTATTTTATGACACCAGATAACCAAGTGACTCTCTATACATCGAGCGCTTGTGCGGCATTCTAGCTTACTTCTTCTTTCCCTTTCGCTTGTTGGCCTTGCCGCTTGCCTGGGCACCGGAGGTCTTGGCCTTGTTCAACGAGTCAGTGCTCTTGTCGAGAATCTCAAAGTCCTCGGCGGCCGAGTCGGTGCTGGGGGTGGGCTGAGGAGCATCCGACTCATCGTCTTCGACGATATCAACCTCAAGGTCCTCCTCGGCTTTCTTGGGGAGGAAGCGGCCGGCAGTCAAGTTGAAGAACCAGATAGGGGCACGGAAAACAGCAGTGTCCTTGATGGTAGGCTTGGCAATCTCGTTGGGCTGTCAAAGTCAGTATTTAGGTGCATGTGATACTCAAGGGTGCAACTTACATCAAGGAGAAACTCGTTGACGTTTCCTTCTTCATCCTCCTCCTCCAAGTACACATCACCAAGGGAGTCGACGACGAGAATCTTGCCGTTCTCGGCAACAACCCGCTTTCGAGCACCAGAGGGAGCACCAGGGCCAGCGGAAGCCTCTCGAGACACAGTGGGGGCCTTGCGGGCCTTCTTTGGGGCAGGGCGGGCTCCTTCGCGCTTGGACTCCTTCTCCTGCATTCGCCTCTGTCGACGGTTCATAGGCTGAGGAGGGGCTTCCTCGTCATCGGAAGGAGGAGCAGGAGCAGGCGCAGGAGCGGCATCAGCACCGGGGATGTTGAGGCCTCCACCCCAAGCGGCATCTCGTGCAAACTTGATGTAGCGCTCGACAAACTCCGTCTGGCGCTTCCAGCTCATGTACATGATCAGATAGTGGATACCTCCACCGACACTGAGAAACAGACCGACAAGAACCGTTCCCAGGCCGGGGCGGTAGCGGCTGTAGTAGTAGTCGGTGCCCTTCCATCGAGGGAAGCCATGGCTGAGGAAGTAGTCATAACGGTCACGTTCAGCGCTACGCAGGATGTTGACGATGAGAGACAGACGGGCCTGAGCATCGCCAGCCTGCTTAACGGCCTTCTTGATCTCGGCAGGAGTGGGGGCCTTGACATTGACACCGGCCTTCTTCTTGCTGGTGTGATCGGCGCGGATCTTCTGCTTAACCTTGTCGGGGTGCAGGTTCTTACTGAGCTTGCGGTACGCCTTGGTGATGTCGTCCTGCGAGGCAGAGGGGACAATGCCGAGAATGTCGTAGAAGGTCGCCGATTGGTCAGTCTCGTGGGACATGATCTCGTCTCGAATGCGAAAGATTTCGCGATCTGGTCGCAAGCAAACGTCAGCTACCTGGCTTTGGCGGACAAGAATTGCCTTGGTTTCTCAACATACCTTCTTTGGACCATGCCGCCGCGAGAGGGCTCATCAGGGCCAGAAGGCCAACGGAGAAGAATGAAAGCTTCATCTTTGCATTCTATGTTGACCTCAACCGTGAATCGTGTCCAAGGTGGCAAGGGTTGCCAACAGCGCTCAGCAGTTGAGCGCGAGCAAGGGCCTGGTACCACAAGAGCGGATAGGCTGGCAATCGTCGAGCGCAAAGCCAATGGACCTAGCCAAATAAAACTCAGACAAGTGTCGGGGGAGTAGAAGGGAAAAAAAAAAAAAAAAAAAAAAAAAAGCA
>KV875230.1:847268-872757 GCA_001879505.1 Calonectria pseudoreteaudii
GTAAAGAAAAAATTAAACGAAGGTAAACAAAGGGGCGGGGGAGGAAAAGGAAAAAAAAAAAAAAAAAAAGACAGCGACTTGAATGTCGTGGCCACTTGAGAAAGCACCCCTTGCGCTCCGTTTAAGCCTTATGCGACAGGGGTAACTGAATTAAGAAAAGGCCAGCGTGGGGCTAAGCGGAGAGCTACCCTGGACGCTCACTAGCCACACGACACTAATGAGTGTCATCAGCCACAATGCCACCCATTGGATTCATCTCAACAACTCCGAATACAACTTGTGTCGCAATGTAACAACATTCTATAGATATTATTACTAGGTGTAGACAGAAGCGATCCCTAATAATACTTTGGTTTTTTTTTGTCATTTTTTTTTTTTCAACTTTGATTGATAATGAAATTTGTTCACCTGTTCGCCAACTTGTGCCCTGTCATCATGGCGAAGATGCTTGTGGTGGATGGACGGGTGAATGGACGAAACGGATGGATGGATGAACTATGTCATGAACCTGGAGTTCTTTATTTTTACTTATTTCAATAATATGTCAAATGATTTTTGATTGGTTCGTAGGATGACAGGAAAAGGATAAAATGCCAACGTCTTCTTTTGTGAATATGTGGCCAATTAGTGAAGCTAAATAAAAGCACTGGACCAGAGAGCCAGCCTAGCAAATACACCATGGCGGCCATGGCTGAGAACTTGGGCCATGAAAAAGGTTCCGGATAACGGATAAAATTGGACGGCTAGGATGGCTAGCATCAACACTGGGGATGCGCCTCGACCCAGCTTGAGGTTCAAGGTTATTCACGTTGGGACCGAAGTGACGCCACGACGATCACCCATTTTCATCTTGCAGCCAAGTGAACCTTATCTCTTCCAACCCGAGGAACTACTTATCCAATGAAAATGGGAAGAATTAGAGTGCGGCTAGTGAACGAAACCAACACTACTTTTCCCTTCTTCTTTTTTCTTTCTTTTTTTTGCTTTGCTGCCCTCCCCACCCTGGTATTGTGAAGAGGAAGCCATCTCTAGAATTGAATCCGCCAAGATCGGCGGGGGCTCGGAGGTTTGTTGACATGCCCGCGACGACTCGGGATAGTAAAATGGGACCAAGCTTTTTTCAGCGCCGGGGTGCTGATTATATAGGTTGCAGCTCTGTATATAGGGGAGTGGAGCAAAATCTATCGGCCTGGAATGTCTTGGACCACGGTTACTCATGCTTGCGGCTGTTGAACCCGGCGTCTTTTTGATCTCATGTGCCCGTGTTCCAAGACGCCATACAGATCTGGCCAAAAGTCTAGGTCTTCATCGGCCGGTGGGTTAAAGCCTCGGCTCCTCAGCTCGGGCTAGCTATTGTGAGGCAGGAATGCAACACGGAACCGGTACCAAGCGTAGCTCGTCTGGAATGAAGCGGCGCCCTTTTGAGCTATACCGGATCGATTCGGTCACTGAAGCTGCAAGCTGCAGCAGCTTATAAACCTGAACCATGATCTCCTCGAAACAGGTTCTGCAATCCAGACAACCCTCTCCCGAGACATGAAAAGCGAGACACAAGCAACGTGGTGAAGTGAAAACAGAAACATCTACTACTAACAAACAGCAGCCAAAATAAAAAAATAATAAAAATGAAACATCCGACTTTGTTCTTGTTGTCTCTGCTAGCATGCTCTCAAACGCTGGGAGTGACGGCTGAACACTCGGTTGGGGCACATGAGCACAGAAGTGAGTAACAAACGGGTCAGCTTTGGGTGATCTTGGCGTCGGAAAACTAACAACTGAGCTCAGTCCATGCCAGAGATGGCGGATGCCACGCAGCGAGAAAACGGGATCTTGCTGGGCGATGGATCCCAGACAGTCCAGCCCAACCCGTTGTAAGCGTGCATTCCCATGTGGCCCGGCAAAAGTCCAACCCGTGGACGGACAAAACGCTCTCCCCGAGCCCTCGATGGGCCGAGAAGCTGGAGACGGTTTACCGCGCCTTCAAGCACCGGGGAGACCGGAGGAACGCTGCCAAGGTAAGGGTTCTCCAGAAGACGGGCAACTTCGTGTGGGTGTCGTCGGTGGGCAACCTGTCGGAGATTGACATGGCCATCAACGCTGCGCGGTCAACGCAGAGGCAAACCAACACGACGCAGATCGTCGGTTTGGTCCTGTACAACATCCCGGGCAGGGACTGGGACGGCAAGATGAGCGGCGGCGAGTTCCCGCCCACCAACCTCGGGCTGGAGACGTACAAGAGCAAATTTGTCAAGCCGTTTGCCCAAAAGCTCAAGGATGCCCAAGACCTGACGTTTGCCATCATCGTGGAGCCAGACGCGATAGGGAACCTGGTGACGAACAAGGACGAAGCATTCCGCAAGCGTGTTGCCCGCTTTTACGAGCAAGGCGTCGCACACGCCATCAAGTCGCTGCAGTCTCCCAACATCCATCTGTACGTTGATGTCGCCAACGGTGGATGGCTAGGGTGGGACGACACACTGCAGCCGAGTAAGAATCTCCTCCGCCCCTCCCCCCGGCCCCCTTTCCCCTCAAACCTCGTTGTTTTCCATTCATACTAAATTGTTTCTTAGCTGTTGATGCGCTGAGCAAAGTCCTCAGGATGGCAAAGCAGCAATCTGGGAACGCAACGACGATTCGAGGCTTCTCGACAAACGTGTCCAACTTTAACCTGTTCAGCGCAAGTACACGAGAGGCCTTCACAAAGGGATCTCGGTCCTGGGACGAGTCGCACTACATCCTCGCGCTCGCCCCTCTGCTGCAAAGGGCGGGGCTCCCGCAGCACTTTATTGTCGACCAGAGCCGCGTTTCCCTGCCTGGCGCCAGGAAGAAGTGGACGCAATGGGCAAACGTTGCCCCCGCGGCGTTTGGCGCCGTCCCCGGCTCGGCCGTGGGCAACATTTACGTCGACAGCATCGTGTGGGTGAAGCCTGCGGGCGAGAGCGACGGGCCCCACGGGTTCCCGGGAGCACCAGCCGCTGGCGTCTGGTTCCCCCAGTACGCCCAGATGATGATTAAGAACACCAAGATTTGAAGAAAAAAACACCCAAAAAAAAAGAGACAAAAGAGCAGAGACGTCCTGGGGGGATGAGGTTCTGATTTAGCGCTTGGGATTTATCTACATATCCTTGATGACACACACATACATACATACATGCATGCATACATACATACATAGCCTCTCGTTTAAATCTTAATTTTTTTTCTCTCTTTTGCCCACCCAACTTAAAGGCGAAGAACAAACCAGAGTGAGACAAGGTTCGAGAACAGAGGAGGTATAACAAAGAGAACGACCAATTCCGGCCTTTGGCTTTTTTCTATCTTTCTTCTTTCGCTGCAAGCCGTCCAGACTGCGGCATTGTTCACACACATGCAGGGGAAGGTTATAAAAGTAGAATGCGAGTGACCAAAACCCAAACAAGTCTCCGCTTCACCGCCAACTTCCAACACGTTTCACTACTACCTACCATGTGCCTGACCATTGATTACGTTGACGGGTGCTGCAACCGCGCCGCAAAGTGCAACAGCATCTTCGAGTCCGGCTCGATTGTAATCTGCGGCACGGCGGCGGCCAAGGGGCAGCTCGGCATGTGCGACAGGGGGCTCCAGACGCAGAAGCTGGAGCGGAAGCAGACCAAGAAGTGGCTCTGCCGTGATTGTCTCGAGTTGTGCCAGGGCGTCAACGAGTGGAACCAGAACCAGCGCATGCATTGTGAACAGAGCGGTGGGGAGGGGCAGGGGCAGGAGAATATGCAACTGATTTCTACTGTGGCAGGGTGAGAAGAATATGGCTTGTGTGCATTGTAGAAGTTACTTCCAGTTGGACTTGAGGTGATGATGGTGAGGAAGAGTAGGTGAAGGATATAGTGCGATTTTGTGTGTTTGGGTTGTTACGACTCATACTACACAGTTGATTGAATTTACCTCATGTTGTGGGGTTTCGCTGACAGGGCTAGCTCTGATTGTGACACTGACATGATTTTTTTTATTACTACTGAGTTGCTTAGACATTGCCGGTTATCATTATTGTGCTTGCTGGTTTTGGATAGGGGCTATGGGGGAAGTTGTCGTGGCTGGCGCTCCGGGAGCCTTGGCTTGCGGAGGCACATAGGCCTGAAACTGCTGCTGGACGGGCTGTGGAGGCTGAGGGTATCCCGGCTGGTAGACCTGAGCCATCTGGGCGTTGGGAGGAGGGTACATGACGGCGCCGCCTGGGGTAGGCTGAATGTAGACAACCTGGGAGGTGCGGTTGCGAACGTGGGTTTCAGAGCAACCGATGACGAACAGGGTAAAGTGGGCGAGGCTGGCGACGGTCTGCGTTAACATAGGACACGGAGATATGGTTGGCAAAGGTTGCTTACACTTCCAGAGCACCGAAGCCAAGGACAGCGCGGTAAAGGGAGTAACCTCCCCAGCTTGAATAGTAGTAGTCATAGTAATAACCGTAGCTCGGGCCGATGAGACCCTGGAACACGCAGCAGATGATGTAGCCGAGCCAGAGGAGCAAGTCGACGCCCACGATGGCACCGGGGTGTATTCCGCGATGGCCTCGTCGCACACACAGACAGATGCTCTCGGCAAAGTTCCAGATGAAGGCAACGACAACCTGAACAACTTCGGGTTAGTTGAAGGGGCAAACATATGGCGGCAAAGTATATATGATATATGAGGAGGCGTGACGTGACGTACGGGGCCAGAAAATATGACAATGGGAAGAAGGCTCCACTGCACGGCGAGTCCAGCACACATTCCGATGAGGATGAGACATGAGATCATGGAGCAAATGCGTATGGAAAGCTTGGTGGAAAACATGCTCCGGGAGGAGACGTGGACGGCAGGCACGGCATTGTTCTGAGGGTATTGGTATGGCTGTTGATATGGATACTGCTGGTATTGCCCGGGAGCGAACTGTTGAGCGGGCTGCACATATGGCTGTTGCTGTTGCTGTTGCTGTTGCTGTTGCTGTTGCTGTTGCTGTTGCTGTTGCTGTTGCTGTTGCTGTTGCTGTTGCTGTTGCTGTTGCTGTTGCTGTTGCTGTTGCTGTTGCTGTTGCTGTTGCTGTTGCTGTTGCTGTTGCTGCTGTTGCTGGTTGCTGTTGCTGCTGTTGCTGTTGCGGCGGCTGCTGTACTGGTGTTGGCGGTAATGGGGCGGATTGGTGTTGCTGAGGAGGATTCTGCTGCTCCATGATGGTGAAATGAGCGGATTGCTCGACTTGAGTGTTTGGTAGCTGTAACACGGCGAAGTCGAAGCTATAACAAGGCAAAGAGAGGACGGAGTCGCAGAACCACCAAGAGTCGAGGGGGCGAAGGCAGAAGAGCAGAAGCAAAACCTGGAGAGGGGGGGTACTGTAGCCATAGCCAGGGCCAGTTCACAATTAATCAAACGCCTTCGCGATACAGGGCCCATTAAGAAAAGACCCTAAGGTAAGGCACCCTGCCGCAATGAGGCTAGAGGGGTTGATCCTATGGTGCCAAGGCCAAGGCCGGCCAGGGCCAGTTCAGCTCGACGGAGGCTGAGGCAGCATGGGGTCTGAGACGGCGCTTGTTGTTGGTCGCATCCATGGATATGAGACAATACCGCGTGCTAACACGGGGCGAAGCGTGCTAGTGGTGGCGGCAGGGGTGGTATTGATGCATCGTATTTGGGCCTGATGAACAAGAGAAGGGGACAAAGAAGGGGTGTGTAGATGGGGAGGACTATAAAGGACGCGGCAGATATCACGGTGCAAGCCTTGATTCTACACCACAAACCGCGCTGTGCTGAAGATAGCAGCTTTGTTCCGTGTGGATGTTGGCTCTCTCGCTGTACTCATAGGGCTGGATTTTGATGATCACCGGGGCAATTTACGGACCGGGCGCTTTTGTGGACCTAATTTTCGGATGACGCCACGAGGCAAGGGAACAACAAATGGCCTGTCGGCCCCAAACAAACGCGAAATCAAGGTTAAAAAAGAGAGAAGATGGACGGGCCCAGCTTGGTGGTACGGAAATATACCCCTGTGATTTTGTTGCGCGTGGCACATCTTGGCAAGTTGCGTTTCGGGATTTGTTCTATTGGGGAGAGAGAGGCGTTGCTGTGCTGAGATAGACAGAGTTGGATGCAGACATGTAGGTTGGGCTTTGAGTGAGCACTGTAGTAACAAAATTCATTAGCTAAGATTTTTATTTTGATGCCTCGTTTGTTCGTTCGTCTGTGGTGGCCAAAGAAGTCGTCATTGTCATCGGCATCCATGACATGCATATGTCTTTTTGTCGCATTGGACGCACCGCCGTTGACACACTTGTTTTTGAGGTCACACAAGATGACTGCTATTGGTGTAGCGGACCGATGAGAAATGACACTGAACTCTCCCATAGACAAAGATGACGGCCCGCCATGACCAGCAGCAGTTCGCAGCTCTCTAAAGTGTTGTTTTCTCCCTCGTCCGTCTGTGTAAGCGGAAAAGTTCTTTTTTTAAGGTTAATACTTCACCCGAAACCCCCTCTAGTCTCTTTGCCTGCCGCCCACCGCTTGTTCCCATTCACCCCACAATTCATCGTCCTTTCGGTCCCCCCATGTCCGCCTTCTCCTTTCGGCAATACAAGACCGACTCCTTTTGCAAAGCTCCAAACAGACAATTGCGCGGCCAATGGGACGCTGTCCTCCACCTTTGCCGCTTATACCCCACCGCGGCCGTTGGGAACTGCCGGTCATTGCCTGTTGCCTTCACCAAAACAACTCTGACAGAGCTCACTGTCATCTTGTCTGCAACCATGGACCCGCTCGACTGCCTTCTTCTCCCCATCGCGCTTGCCTTATCGCCCAATGGTGCACCCGGTGTGCTCAAGCCGGCGGATATCCCGTCCCCTCACCCCGGCTTCGGTCACCGATTGACCGGAACCCATGTTGCAATTCCGATCAGTTGCTTGCTAATCCATGAGAGAAAAAAAAAACCCCCCCAGAGGTACTCCAACAAAATTGACCTTTTCCTGCGATTGTCTCCTTTCCTCCGTGAATATCCATGTTTTGACCTGTGATTCTCTCTCCACCCCCCTCAATCTGGGACTGAAGAACACTTCGTAGTCAATGTATAGGCTCGCAGCTTCTTGTTCAGACTACCACCACCAATTAAGGTCGTTGGCCCTATACCAAACATCATGACGTCCTCACCACCCATTTCCGAAAAGTCACCTTCTCCTCAGGCTGGAGATGAAAAAGGTTCAGGTCCTCAGGAATCCTCGAGCCGTATCTCCATCGAGCCAACCATAGCGCCCGACTCGGACAATCCACCTAGCTCAAGTGACGAGGCCGACTGTGGCAGCCCAGTACTCTCGAGATATGACTCTAGCTGGATTCGTAGAGCGGCCACACCCAAGAACTGCCGATGGGACCCCAAATCTCCCCAGCCACTCACCGTTGGCTACTGTATACTGTATGCTTTGGTAAGTCTACTTATTGTTGCCGCTGCTGCTGCTGTTGTTATTCAGGTTCTGATGTGGAATCCTAGGCTGGCGCATTCACTGTTGCCAACCTTTACTATAACCAACCAATTTTAAATAAGATGGCGGCTGAATTTGATGTCTCGTATGAAACATCCTCTCAGGTTGCCACTTTGATCCAGGCTGGCTACGCTACGGGCCTGGTATTTGTCTTACCTCTGGGCGATATTCTTGAGCGGCGACCTTTTATCATTACGCTCATTCTCGCAACCGCGACAATGGTGAGTCCACACGCGCTTCCGCAATCTCGAGCTGTACGTTAATCGCTGCGTAAATAGTGGATTGGTCTTTGCGTAACCAAGGATTTCACCGCATTTCGCGCACTATCCTTCGTTTGCGGAGTTACTACCGTGACGCCGCAGCTGATGATACCGCTGGTAGGCGACTTTGCTCCCGCCCACCGCAAGTCGTCTCTGCTGTCGATTGTCGTTTCTGGCCTCGGAATCGGCCTCTTGACGGCCAGGCTTTTGTCCGGAGTCGTCTCCAACTTCACCAGCTGGAGAAACATTTACTGGTTTGGATGTGGCGCGCAATACTTGCTCGCCGTGCTGCTCTTCTTCCTCATGCCCGACTACCCTTCAACGAACCCAGATGGGCTTAACTACTTTCGCGCGCTGTTTTCGATTCCGCAAATGATGGTCACTGAGCCGGTTCTCATTCAAGCTTGCGCCATCACATTTTGCCTCTCATGCATCTTCACCTCATTTTGGACAACCTTGACCTTTCTCCTCGCATCGCACCCGTTCAACTTTTCATCGCTGGAAATCGGCCTGTTCTCCATGACAGGCCTTGTCACAATTGTCTGCATCCCAATAATTGGACGGATTATTGATCGGTTTGTGCCTATCGTGTCAACAGTGGCCGGCCTCACAGTGTCTATGACCGGTACTGTGATTGGAACAATCATCGGCCCCTGGACTGTGGCGGGACCCGTCATCCAAGCAATCGGAATCGACCTCGGCAACCAAACTGCGCAGGTTGCCAACCGAGCTGCCATCTTCAACATCAACCCCAAGGCCCGAAACCGCGTCAACACTGCGTACATGGCATGTGGCTTTTTTGGGCAGCTGACGGGCACTGCTGTGGGAAACAGGCTATACGCACAAGGTGGATGGAGATACAGTGCTGGATGCAGCGGTAGGCCTTCCCGTCTTTATTCTTTATGCAGTCGTACGAGGATTCTCACTAACATTCCGTAGTCGGAGTTGTCGGGTTAGCAATTATATTTGCCTTTTCTAGAGGACCTAGGGAGACGGGGTGGATCGGGTGGAAGGGCGGTTGGAGCCCACGGAAGGACGTTCCCGCGCCGCCAGTGCAGCAGAGTCTCGAGTCTGGAGTGCAGCAAAGGCCAAACGAATAAGGCTTATGTCGCGTAATTGTTTGCTTAGGCTTAGCATGAGATACCCTAAATGTAGCGCGCACAGTTTGGTTTGCGTGAGCCCGCCTTCTCACCTTTGCGTGCACCTCCCGTGCCCTTCCCCGTAAACCTTTCCAACTTCAACCGCAGCTTCTTTCACAAGCTGCTATGAACTCGCCAACGGTATCTTTCTCACAGGGTCACTGCAAAAGACAGGTGTAAATGGAGCCAAAAAGGGAAGGCCCGCCGACCATTGTCATTGGTTTGGACTTTGGCACCACGTAGGCCATCTTGAAAGCTCAGCAGAACGAGTGCTAACAGAGGCAGGTATTCCGGCGCAGCTTTTGCTCTCTCAAATTCCGATTTTGAATTGATCCACCCTGTCACCAGCTGGAAGTCAGACAACGGATCCTGCAATAAAGAAAAAGCGCCGACGCGTATCTCGTACCGTGCCTCCAAAAATGAGGCTCCAGACTGGGGATACGCAGTTCCTTTCCACCAGTCCCGCCTCGCTTGGTTTAAGCTTTTGCTGATTGACGAAAAGGACATGCCAGAGAATGTCCGTACATCTCCTTACTTGATGGCTGCGAAGCAAGCTCTCGCCGAGCAAAACCGAACCGCGGTCGAGGTTATCCGTGACTATCTCAGAGAATTTTGGGAGCACACGCTGAGAGATATCAAAAAGAACAAGGGTGCAAGCTTGCTTCAGGTATCCAAGCTGGACGTGATTGTTACCGTGCCAGCTATTTGGCCACACTATGCTCGGCTTCGTATGAAGTCTGCCCTGAAAGCTGCGCGCGTGCTTGATCGGCGTGAGGCTGGAGAGACAACCCTGACCTTTCTTTCAGAACCCGAAGCTGCGGCACTTGCTACGCTGAAGGACATGAACAATCAACCCAATGTCAATGTATACGATTACCCTACTTTGTTTTTATCATTTTTTTTTCTTTCTTTTCATTATTCTCGGAAGCTAATGCACACTAGGTCGGCGACAGTATTGTGGTTTGTGATGCAGGTGGTGGCACTATGGTAAGTTCGCTGTTGATCCAAGTGGGAGGGAATCTGGCTCACATCTCCCAGGATATCATCACCTACACAGTCATAAAGAAGAAGCCATTCGTAATTCGTGAGACTGTCAAGGGAGACGGTAGCTTTTCTCTCCAATAAGTTTTGCGATTATCGCTGACAGGTGGCGAGGGAAAATCTGCGGAGCCATCTTTCTCGACCAAGGCTTCAACGCTCTGCTCAAGTCACGCATCCATCGCTCAACCTGGAATAAACTCGGCGAGACAGGTGTGAGAAGAATCATGGACATTGATTGGGAAAGTTCCATTAAAACAACATTTTCCAACGATTTCTCTGCTTACGAGATCTTGATTCCCTTCGGCGGCACATCAGAGAATGGATATCAGTCTCCGAGTATTCGCATCTGCAGGTACGTATCTTCCCTGAAAAGAAAATTGGAGTCGGCATTTCCTAAAACCTTGAATAAGGCAAGATGTGGAGAAAATATACAAGCCCATCGTAGGGCAGATTGAAGAACTGGTTGAGAACCAAGTCCGCCAAGTGCGAAACAAAACTCGGAAGAAACCCAAGGTAGACACCCATCACCCGCACGTGGTTCTTTGCTTGCTCACATTCTTCCATAGTTCTTGATCCTCGTTGGAGGATTTGGAAAATCGAGATATCTTTACGAATGTCTCAAAGACCTTGGCGGTAAACAAATGGAAGTCCTTCAGTCGAGTGGAGAAAGACCGTTAGTTCCACTTCGCATGCTGAAAATGTCCAGAACCGTGACTAACAACTGGTACTGAAGGTGGACCGCAATATGCAGAGGTGCTGTTATCAAAGGAATGGAGCTGGCTAACCTGGCAAAGCCCGTTTCCGTAGCAGTTGATTCGCGCATTTCACGAGCAAGCTATGGGACCTTGGTCAATATCCTCCCCTTTGACAATAAGGAGCATGATCCTGCGGACAGGATCTGGTGTACGATAAACCAGGCTTGGCTTGCCGCAGAGCAGACGCAGTGGTTTTTGACAATTGTAAGCACCCCCCACCCACCCCCTTCTTCTTCTCCCTGACGTTATCCTTCTGCTGCAGAGTGAGAGAGAGTGTGTGTGTGCTAACAGAAGCCAACATAGGGCAAGCCAATTCACGCCGAGAAGCCGGTCAGCTACCATTTTTGGCAAGACATGTCAGGGCCAGAGGATAAAAATATCGTCGATATTGTGTATTCCGAGGCGCTCGCGCCTCCTTGCAGAAAGGACTCCTCCGTTCACACGCTCTGCGAGATTCGACTATCAAAGATACCGAACTGGAAAAAGCTGCCAACGTGGACAAACACAAACGGGGAGGAGTTCAGGAGGGTCAACTACGAGCTGCGAATGCTCAGCGACGGTACGTCGCTCGACTTTTACGTGTATCACTGCGGGAAACAGCTCGGCTGCAGGAATGTTGCTATCAAATTCATCGACGCTGACATTAAGCCGATCATGAGTGCATAGATAGACCTGGATTTCTTCTTCTTCTTCTTCTTCTTCTTCTTCTTCTAGGCGAGATACATATCATGCTACTGGGCCAGTTTCACGAAAACCGAAGCCTCAATATTTGGTAAAAAAGGGAAATAAATATAAACGTACCATAAATTCACACCGCAACGCGCAGGAACATGGTGGTTCAATGTGAGGTGACCGAGCTGTAATGCGCAATTCCAAAATAACAATTTTGAATCATAGTCAGTTCGACCCTTGGAACATTAAGCCTTTGCTATAACCGTCCAAGGGTCGGTTGGTTACATTTCAGCAATATTCGTTTCTTGGTCCCGATTTCGAAACCGTTCGACATGGCTACCTAATCGTGATCCTCCTCTATTAATCCTGGACACCCTTCCATTTCAGCATCCGGGTACGCCATTTTACACCAAAAGCAATATATGTGCTTATCTCTGAGATATTGAAGCACCTGTTTTAACCTTTCTCCAATCTCCAACGCATTAAACCGATCCAGCTCTTCATCCTCTTCATCCAAATCCTCGGCCGTAGCATAGACAGTTTTTCCTTTCCCAAGGGCCTTTTTGTCATCGGCATCCTCATCATCATCCTCGTACGTGGGGAGTCGGGATAACGACTGCTCCAGATCGTACCGCATGCGTCTGTCTCGCTCCTGTTCTTCGCGGTAGCGCACAAGACCTCGGTATAGGACAGGAATGGACTTGAGCGGCCGCGATGATATGGAACGCGGCTTGCTCGTCGACGTCTTGGGTGAAGCCCCGCCGGAGACGTCTTCCTTGTCGTTGGATGCTTCGTCATCCATTCGTTCAGCAGTACGCTGCGCAGCAAAGAATTGCTTCTCCATCCGTGCCTCCTCGCGCTCTTTTCTTACACGATCCCGGTACTCGATCGGATCCATCTTGGTCACTTTCGCATCCCTTTCTTCGGCTGCTTCCCTTATCTTCCTCTTCTTTTCATTATCCAGTCCGATACCGCCACGGTCGTCCTTCGTGCTGACCCTGATCGGCTCTGTCCTTCCCTGGCTCTGCCCATCCTCCCCCTTCTTTCCTAGGCCGCCGCCAGTGAAACCCATCTTCGCCATCATGGCGAGGCCCTTGCTCTTTTTCGCCTTGGGGTCATCAAGCATGGACGTAGACAATGCCTTTTCTCGGGCAGCCTCTTCCTCCTCTGCAATTTGGGCCTTTGATTTGATAATGCCTCTGGCACGCGACTCGCGCTTCAGCCGCTGGGTGCGTTGCATGGATGTCTCCTTGACTGGCGCAGGATCCTCAAATGACATATTCATGTAGTCATCCTCCTCATCGTCTGGTGCACTAGCGCCATGTTGCTGGGTATTGCTCATAGTGCAAGGTCTGGGTTCAATGAATCCCCAAATAGATCGGAAGCGGTTGATAAGAAACCTATCTTTCTGGTGATTTCCGCAAGAAAAAATAGTAAAGAACGTGAATTGAGAGTAAGTAAGAGCCGGGGACCGATGGTAAGAGCGTGGGTTTTGGATCAGCGGATACTCGCGTCTGACTACGGCCTGGAAGGCAGAAATTCTCAGCCCCAAACGCGATGTTACCAAACCGTGTGATAGTCTTTATTCGCACTGTATATATTGCGCCTGGCACTATGCAGTTTGCCACCAAAATCAAGTCCAGACTTGGGTTTTGCATGGTGAAATACAGTGTAGAACAGCTTATGGACTGTGCATACGACACTGCCTTTGATTGAGTGTGCTTTTCAAATAATATCCAAATATTTTGACATCCCTTTCCCATTGTAAGAAGAAAAAAACCAGACAACTCGAACCCACTTGTGAACAAAAACTAAATGGGTTGGTATTGTATACGTATGATATCCCTTTACCTGTTCCTCGCCCTCTTTCGTGAAGCCTTCTCCCTTTCGTACGCATTTGCTTCGCGTCCTTCTTCGCTCTGGATCTCGGCAACCAGCCTCTTGTACTTCTTCTCGTACGCCTCGTCCTTGGCCTTCTTGATTCGGAGCTTCTCTCTCGCCAAAAAGTTGGCATCCTTTCGCAGCTCTCTCATCGCGCCCTTGCGCTCCTTCTTGTGCTCGGCCTTCAGCTTGGCTAGCTCAGCACGCTCACGATCAGGATCGTAGTGCTTATCAGGATCGAACGTCTCCTCAAACTTGGGTACATACGTCTTGATGGCCAGGGGTCGGTGGTGGTGCAGCTCCAGAGGTCGACGAGAGAGCTGTGCTACTTTGAGCATTCGCACAAGTTTGGCCTGCAGCTTTTCCAAGCGGTCGCTCAGGCCAGAAGGTAGGTGAGATCGGCAGCTATTGCTGTTGAGGTACTTCAAAACGCCAGATGCCTGCGAAAATGTTTCAGAGAAGGCGCTCTTCCCGGTCCACGTATCCGCAGCAGCTTCTACAACCTGAGCAGTAGTGTCCAAGATGGCAACCTTGAGCGTCTTGGCTTGTGTTCCCGAAACATCAATGCCACGACAGTCGGCAAAGTTTAGCTTCCTAACAAGAGTCTTGCTAGTTGACTCGGCACGAAGATCGACAGGCGCGTTGTGGATGGGGAAGCTGCCAATGCTTTTCGCCGGTGCTACCGGAGCAAGAGCGTGAAGTGTGTTCAGGGAGAAGTTAAGGACTTCAGGCATATACCTCTTCGCAAGCTTCTGATAGCTGACGCCGAGAATTGACAAATATGTACCAATTGCAAAGTCGGATAGGTGCTGAGGGACCTTTTGCCCAAGATAACGAGCAATGGTCAATGTCGCAGGTGTGACAACCTGATGAAAATGGTCAGATGTTGGAAAGATAGTCCCCACAGCAGTGAGAAGGACCAAATCTCCCGTCTCCAAGGCAAGTGGACGGGAGTTGCCCATCTCCTCAATGTTGAGGCGGAACTGCTGGCTAATCTCAACAGGGAACATCTTAGCCAATGAATGGATGTGGCGAACGATACTCTCTAATACAGAAAAGGAAGCCGAAGTTGTTGGATCCCAAGGTAGACCGATGAAGTCAACCAAGGCGGCAGAGAACTTGGCGAGCCGCTCTTTGTTTTTGCTGTCAAGCTTAGGGTGATAGAGAGCTCGGATCCTTTGGACAATTGTAGGTATGTTTTTTGAGGGATAGGGGGCGACGACAGATTGAAACTCGTCGCAAGATTGGGGGCAGGCGAAGGTGTATGGTAGCCCCTGGTCGTCTCCTTTCTTGATAGCCGAAGCCTTCGCAGAGGAATCAGCTTCGAAAACAGGATTCCTGGCCTCTTCTTCGTTGAGAAGTCCCTTTGTGAAATCGTCGTCTTCATCCTCCTCGTCGCCTTGGCCTTCATCAGAATCTTCCATGTCAGAGTCTTCGTCGCTTTCGATCAGTTCAAGATCAGAGCCGCTAGCCACAAGGTCATCATCAATGATAAAATCGTCCTCGTCATCGAAGCCCAGTTCTGTAGCAGTTGGTCGCGCCTTGATTCCGCCACCCAGGCCGAAATCATCGTCGTTATCATCCATGTCCATAAAGTCGTCCTGCTTGGCACCATCCTTTTCTGACTTGGCATCGTCCTCGCTATCGGTGACCTCCTCGCCCCTCATGCGCCTTTGTCTCTTGTCCTCAAGCTCTTTTAGTCTCTTGGAATCCTCCTCGACCTTCTCCTCCTCCGTTTTCGTGCGGTCGGAAGGCTGAGCCCTTTTGTCCTGAGCGAGTTTCTTGACTTGCAGATCGAAGTTTCTCTCAAAAGCGCTTCGTTCTACACCTGCGATAGTTGAGACACCATTCGCTTCCGCGCTCTGGGATTTCGCGCCTTGGAGGCCTTGAGAAAGAAGCATCTGGATGTTAGGCAGTTCCTTGTCAAGTTCTGCTCGGAGATCATCGTCCTGATCTTTGGCAGCCTGGCGTTCATATTTGTGCATCTTAGACTTGGCAATGACCTCTTCCATCACTTCTTTTTTCGACTTCTTACGTTCGGGTTCTTCATTCTCCGCATCTTCTCCGTCGCTGCCTGCGGCCGCCAGAGACCGAAGACGCTTCAGTCTCTGGTTTTCGCGAACAGAGCCATCACTATCGTACTCCTCCAGATCGTCCTCTTGAAAATCGTCAGGCATGTCGTCAAAAGTCAAAGACTTGCCCAAATGGGTCAAGGCTTCTGAGGGTTCGTCATCTTCCAGGTCGAACATGGAACCCTTTTTGTGGCTCTTTTGCTTCTCTCGGGCGAATCGTTCCAACATCTTTTCTTCCGGTGTCATGGTCGGATCGTTTTCTCCAAATCGACGATCGATAATGCCTCCGACCTTGTTGCGTCGCTGCATCTCGACAAGCAATGTTTCCCGGCGCTAGGCGCATGTTAGCAAGAGATGTGCGCATTTCAGCTGGTGATTGTTACCCTCTCTTCGCTAGCCGCCTTGGCCTGTCCAGGGCGGCCTGTGATGTTCCCGGCTGTCTTCGGTCGATTGGTTGTGACCTCGAATTTAGGACCGCGCGCAGCATGCTTTAAGTCAAAAGGATTGAACTGTTCGCGAATGCCTTCGAGAATCACCCCTCTCTGGAGGCGCTTTTCGTTGCGCGCGCGTTCATCTTGAGCGATGCGGCGCTTCTGCTTCTTGGATTGCTGTGGTCCAATTATGCCCTGGTCCTTTAAGGACGCCTTGAGGCGCTTAAGTTGAGAACCGACCATCTCAACCTTGCGGTGGAAATTTTACCGGTGGGTTGTTCGAGCCGACAACTCGAAACTGGGATTTTTTTCTTTGAAAATGGTTATCGTTATCGGTAGTGGAATTGCAATGTGGGGCACTAGCTTCTCATTGGCTGCAACTTCCTGGTTACAGTTACAGGCATTTCCCGTCGCCTACCAAGCTGCAGCTCTAGCACCAAGATGAGAAGAGAACTAGAAGCAAGAAAAAAAAACACTGCAAGCTATGCGCTTTTTTTTTTCTATAGATTAAAAAAAAAGTTTGATATCCATATAGTCGTGTGTGTTTACTGGAAGCGCACTATCCCCGTCACCAAAACCGTAAGTGATGGACAGAAATAAGCTATGCCATATTAAGCGTCTCAAAACGCGGTATTAAGTGGCAGAATCGCTGCGTCACGTCAGGAGCTACCTGCTAGCCTTCCCATTCCATCTAAGTCATGAATGTCGCTAGGCATTATATCTCTCCAAGTTCATGTCGACCATGAAATCCGGGAGTCGCCGCTGAGCAAAATGGGTTGGACAGACTCATTCCTCTCGTTTGCCCGAGATGAGCGTGTCGTCCTCGTGAGCTTGGGATTGGCCACGTTTGGCATCGTTAGCACAGTATTCACGGCGCTCACCATTATCCGAGATGACAATGAGATTCCTCCACCACAGCCCAAAACACAGTACATCACCCAAGATACCGAGGACTCGCTTCAGCTAGGGACTTTAGAGAAACTACTGGACCATCCAAATTTCTCCATTCGCGAGATCGCCATCAAAATCCTCTGTGACAGGGCCGTCAATGATACGGACACAACGGAGAGCCTCCTACAAGGCATCACCAGGCCTAACTATGTTCAGCGCATGCAATGCCTGCGTGCGCTAGCACTTCTCAGTGGGCAAACTCTTGGTATGCTCATTGTCTGCGCCAGATTCCCCCTTTACTAATTTATTAGGTCTTGATGGGCTCTCAAAACTGAACAACCCAAGAGCCTATTCTGCTCTAGTGAGGTCGCTGGAGCTAAGTCTGGGTGACAATGAGCTTCCCAAACTTGCTGATAGCTCTTGGGATGAATACTATGTCCGCGATATGGCTGAGAGGTTCTGTCTAATGTTTGTGCTTGAACTCTGCAACAAATACGGCGCTAGCATGCTCGTCAAAGCCGGGTTTGTTGAGAAGTGGCTCGCAAAGCAGGATTGGGGCGATACCCCAGAGGAAAGACGTTGTGCTTTCAAGGAGTATATGCAGTACCGGGGAAATCGCATTGTCGAAATTGTGGATAAAATTAGGTTGACAAGACGTGGCCTACGAGCACTGGAGAAGGCGGGGTTGATTGACAAGGAAAACTCAAGACGTCGGATCCGGGAACTTCCTGATCTTATCATGGAGATTGAAGAGGACACGCAGGGTCGACCGCAGGTCCCTCGCACTCGAGAACATTCTGCTGAAGAACAACGACTTCGACGACAGCATCGAGAAGCGATGGTTCTGAACGATGGAACACGGCCGCTGGGGCGCGACGACATAATCGAACGAGATCACGGCTCTCCAACTTAGTAGGGTCGGCATTTATCCATCGGAACAGAGTATTGTTTATGCTGCACCCACAGCAGGCGAGCACTGCATGCAAACATTCTCGGAGTTTGACGGCGCCTTCACGATCAAGACCAGCATCACCAGAAGCATGCGCATGGACACTCTAGAGACTGTTTGATGACGAATCTGCTAGTTAGACGCCCTGATCCATCTGAGGCGCTGGAACATTACTAGCACTCAAAAGTGACTCGCCGACAGTCACGATAATTGAGACATCGAAGGGAGCCACGACCCATTGCGGGATGCTGCAATGCACCTTGGTGTTGGCAGACCGACTGGCGACGGCGAGGCATGGATTCGGGTGGCAAATCAGTACACCACGTAGAAGGGAATAATGACATTGGCACATTGGAAGTAGGTCGCCACAACCTCGTCCACGAGGGAGAATAGAGTGTTTAAACCCATATGGCAAGTTTCCTATCGATTTTTTTGCTTCTTTAAATGGGTATCCAAGATTAGAACGACTCCACATTGGCGAGGGGCATCTTAGACAAGACCGGGATGTAACACTATAACGCTATCACGCTATGATTCTAGGTTGAAGAGGCGCCACATGTCCATCTGCTAGAGTCGGCAATCGTGGATGGAATTATGTATGCGTAACAGGGACCGGGTGTGCAGTGGATAAATCATGACAAGAAAAGCAGTCATCGGTATGCCGGTGGAAATGAATCAACTTGTGTGAGGCTGCTTGGTGATCAACAGTTATTATCCGGCATAATGATGTTCCCTGCAAAAGACCGGCTCCCCACCCTGAAAGCTCGGGTGCGATGGGGCAATACGTCTAACGAGAACACGTAGGTCAATATATTTAATATGAATGGTGTTGTTAGTAAATTTGCTCATGTTAGCTGGGCGGATGCAGAATTGAAACAAGGCCAAACTGGCCAAACAGACGATTCTGAGCAGTGTGCTACCAAGTGAAGCGGGGTTTATTTACGATCAAGTCATGATTACTTGAACCAGCCGCTTACTCCTCCTGTTCCGCGGCGTCAAAACGGGACAGCGACCAGGGAGCTGGTGGAGGTGGATCGGCCAGAGGGCGAATGGGCACAAAGGGCCTAGGGTGAAGCGGGTGGTCTCGGCGGCGATTGCGTCGAAGTACGGCCAAGGTCTTGTCCGCTATTGGAGCGACAGTGGGGAGGCGACTCCGCGTGATGCAGCTACTGCAGCGATGCCACGGCGACAGAGCTGAGGTGCAGGTAAACAGAACTGCGCCAGATGCATCATGACAACGGAGGTGCATGGGTGCGATTGTTTTGGTCTGGACTCTCCTGAAGCAGCAGGTCCGGTAGATAAAGATGGAGGGAGGCCCGTTGATCCCGGAGGAGGAGAGCTGGACCCCAAATAATTCCCTGGTTGGAATCATCAACACCAAAGGTCCTCATCACCAAGTGGACACTGCCGGACCGCTATTTTCTTTTTCATTTCCGTTCCTGTTTGCTGATTCCCGTTGCCCTTTTCCTGCCCGTCCCTGTCTGCAGCAGCACTAGCACCCCTGCGTTTTCCCCGGAGTTTGCTCATGGCATCCAGCCAGGCTTAACTGAACAGGATTGACACAACTAAAAGCACAAAACGCCCCCTAGCCCGGAATAACACCCCTCGTTCCTCCATCCCCTGCGTCGTCCCTAGAAACCTGTGTCGGAGGCTTGCAGCGTGGAGCAATACCCGTGCAGAGGCGGTGACGGCGGCGAACAACCATAGCGAGTGAGGCTTACGAACTGGGGTTGTTGTGGTCCCTGGCTTCCCAGGAAGAAGAAAGAAGTCATAAGAGCCCGGAGCTGCCCCTCCTGCGCCCCTTTTTGCTGGCGTTGAAGAAGTTTGTTCATCAAACTGCAAGCAGCTTGACCTGCAAGTTTGTCTCAAGCACATCCATCTCCTGCCAGTCTACAAGATACCACCCTTCCTCTGGTATCAAGACGTGCATCTTCTCTTTCCCCCCCTTTACCGACGTCGGCATCATCACCGGCAGCACCAGGACCAGCTTCGGCTTCAGCATCATCGCTCTCGCCTCTCCCCTTCGCCCTCTTTCTTTCTTTTTCTTTCGCCTGCCGTCTCGCCAAAGTCATCTCTTGGCGGCTTTCATTTCGACTACCCTCCACTTCTCCCCACCAAAAAGCTACCGTGGTGCCTCACCGTCCCCCCGGGATTAGCTATCATCAAAAAACCCGAAATCGAAATAATCAATCCCAGTCATCCCGTCTCCGGGGGCATTCAATCAACCACACACTTGTACTCATTTCATTTCTCTTGCCGCAAATTTTTCCAGCTAGTCTCATTTACCACGCAGCCCGTTGCCACCGCCCCTACAGCTGTCGTCGTCCCTTGCGGCAGCGCAACACGTCAGATCCCGCAGCTGCACGCCGTTGCTTTTTTTGGTTTCTCTTTTCGGACCCCTTTTGGCCACCTCTGGTGCTCGGCAACGCGCGCCTAATCGACGGGAGCTACTATTGGCAACGGAAACAGTTCTGACGCACTGTCGTTGCGCAGCGCTGGGATCCCTCTGCGAGCTTCTGCCCCCCTATTTGCCGGATGCGGCTGCAGCGTGGGGTGTAAACAAATGAGACACGCCCTCTACGAATCCTCTCCCAAAGAAAATAAGGCCCCAGCTGGGCCTGTCTAAAGGCCGCCATGCCTTCTGCCACAACAACCACCCACTTGCGGCCAAAGACGCCTTCAAGAGCTCTGCGACGACCGTCAAACACCGCTTCCACCCCTAATTTGAAGGCCGCTTACAGTTCTCACTCTCGATTTGCTCCTCCTCCTCTCCCGCGCAAAGCCTCTCTGGCCGCACTCACACCCAGCTCGCTCGCCAGCATCCCCGATGTTACTGAGAGTTACGCAGTCGAGTCAGTGCTAAACGACACATCCGACAACATGATCCCCATGACTCCCGGCCGCGGCTCTGGCGCCGACGTTGCGCTCGGCGACACCGTCGACGTTCCAGGAGGCATGCAAGGAACCGTCCGCTTCGTTGGCTCCGTCCAAGGCAAAAAGGGAGTATTTGCCGGCGTTGAACTGCATCCAGACTTTGCGGCTCGGGGCAAAAACAGTGGTGATGTTGATGGGTGAGCCTTTCCCCTCTCATAGCAAACCTAACCTTCAGTCCGCTGACCGCGCTCATCGCAGTGTATCCTACTTCAACACAAACATCCCCGGTGCTGGTATCTTCCTGCCTGTCGCCAAAGCCATGGTGCGCCGCGATTCGATCCCATCCGTTCCACAAACCCCGACTGCTGGCACATTCGGTGGCTTGAGGGCCGGAAATCAAAACTCCCTCAACCACACACCACCAACGCCTGGTCTACCCAAGTTCAGCGCATCTGTTGGACCTATCGGTCGCGCGGCCAGTCCTCAGGGCAAGCGAGGAGTCGTCAGGACGTCGCTCCCGCGGCCTGACTCTCCTGTCCGCCGGATGCAGATGACTCCAGGACCAAGGCCGTCAATGGCAACACCAGCCAAATCTCAACCTTCGCGCTATGGAAGTCCCACGAATCGCCTCGCGCAAAGTGTTCGAGGAACAACGGGGGATCCAAACAAGAAGTCTAACAGATTGGATGCCAAGCCAAACTTGGGTCCACGCAGTGTTTCGGCAATGGGGGCTGCACCTGGGTTGGACGATGATCTCGGTCCGCTTGGCGTGCAGCGAACCATGACCAATGGCAGTATAGGATCAGTATCTTCGTTCAACGCAAAACTCCGGCCAACGTCTCGCGCCGGTTCTCGTGCTGGTTCTCGCGCGGCTTCCCGTTCCGCTAACCCCATCAATGAGGAAGAGGTTGAGCGGTTGCGGGCTCAACTGCAGGACCGTGATCGACAGCTGAAGGACCAATCCTCCACGTTGGCCGAAATGGAGAGCAGCCTCGTCGAGTTGCAGGGGCTTATGGAGTCTGCCGACACTTTGCCACCCAGACGAAACAGCCTCGATGACAAAGATACCTCACAGCTTCGACAAATCCTTCGAGAGAAGAACGACAAAATCGCCATGCTCACTTCAGAGTTTGATGCCCACCGAGCCGATTTCCGAAGTACCATTGACACGCTGGAATTGGCTAGCACCGAAACAGAGCGGGTCTACGAAAAGAGAATAGAGGAACTTATGACTGACATCCGAGAACTGGAGTCTCGAAATGTCGACGTTGATTCCGTGGCCAACCAGCTCAAGCAGCTCGAAGAGCTCGTCCAAGAGCTTGAGGAAGGACTGGAGGACGCCCGTCGAGGCGAAGCTGAGGCCCGCGGTGAAGTTGAGTTCTTAAGAGGCGAGGTCGAGCGCACAAGGACGGAGCTGCGCCGCGAGCGAGAAAAAGTGGCAGCAGCCAACGCTGGCAACAGCGAACCCAACGTCTCATCAAAGGAACTTGAGCAGAAAGATGACGAGATTAGAGGACTCAAGGCAATCATCCACTCCTTGAGTCGAGACGCCATCCCCGGCGGAGAAGACCGCACGCCTACCCAGCGACCTGGTTCCTTCATCGGAGGCGATGCAGCTGAGAACAAAATCGCTCGCGATAACCTTGAGCGACAGGTTGCTGAGCTCCAGGCCCTCCTTGACAAGAAGACAACTCGAGAGGAGGAACTCGAACGAGAACTAGACACAGTTCGCCAGGGTGCCGGCACCGCTCCCGCCGCAGCCGGCCAGCGATCCTCCTTGAGGGACTCTCGCGACACGGTTGTCCTAAGCCAGGCGTATGAGCCTCGTTCCCCTGAGGCTACGCACAAGCGAGGCAGCACGCTCGACACAATGCCTGAGAGCGACGTCTACTCTAATGCTACCGAGACCAGCACCCTTTGGTGTGAGATCTGCGAGACTAACGGCCATGACATCCTCACCTGTACCAATATGTTTGGTCCGGAGAGCGCCAAGACCAACGGCGACACGAGCTCGCCCAGGGAAATGACGCATGATGAGCTGAAGCCTCACACGCCCACTGGTGACGGCGCTCCTGCTCCCCTCTCCACCCTCAAGCTCAAGAATGGACCTCCTTCCCCCAACGTCCAGATCATGCCCAACCCCATGGAGTCCGGCCCGGTTGCCGGTAAGGAGAGCGGAATCATGGATCCTGAGAAGTGGTGTGCCGTGTGCGAGCGAGACGGCCATGACAGCGTTGACTGCCCATTCGAGGGGGCTTTCTAAAGCTGAGTATATTCTCTAATTTGACATAGACCTGCTTCGAACTTGGGAAGGAGAGACGTGGATCATGACAACGACGCTTGCGAAAACGGCCCCGGCGGAAAGACGTTTTTTACTATGCTTGGTGTAAAACTGGCGTGATGAACTTCGCCTTATGCGTGTGGCTTTTGTATCTTAGTCTTTACCGTTTTGGGTCGGCCTTGTTCGGGGGGCTTTCGTTTGGCGGGGCTTTCTTTAAGTGATACCATACCCCTTTTCTTTTTGCCAATAGCCTTGAAGCTTTCTGCCAGGCTTCGATAAGACTTTTGTAATAGTACATGACATGATTATGTTCAAAAGTACCGAGTGCGAGCTGCCAGTGATGCGTGACAAAACCCTAAACAGCCTCAAACCCGTACAGTTAGTTTAGAAGTACATAGACGAAGATAGATGTGATATACACACACCGAGGTAATAATGGAGCTCGACTAATAGTTGCGAAAATATCCAGACGATGAACTGATGGCCCAAACGCTTTTTTAGTCTCTATAGACCGTTGCATTAATCCTACGTGGGGAAAGAATATCCGAAATACACCATCTTGGTTCGTCCGTCGTCAAATCATGCGATCCACACACACAACCCACCAACCTGGGTATGATATGTGACGAGTAAATCCAGAGCCAATCGCGAATCCAATTGCTTTCTTTTGTCGCCCCCCCTTTTTCCCTT
The DNA here is from genome assembly GCA_001879505.1 of Calonectria pseudoreteaudii. Lineage (NCBI taxonomy): Eukaryota > Fungi > Ascomycota > Sordariomycetes > Hypocreales > Nectriaceae > Calonectria > Calonectria pseudoreteaudii. Next base: position 870,680 of record KV875230.1, read on the forward strand.
TCCCCCGTATTGAGCCGTCACCATGGTACCGTTGCGGAGGCGGCCTGTATGCGCTGGCCGCGCATGCTATGCCACAGCCGGGCGCCTTTCCACATCTCGTCGTCCCAGCCGCCCACAAAATTCCGGTACTTGGTGAGGAACCAAATGCTGGGCTCCCAGCTGCGCACGTCCCAGGGGACGGCGGCATCCATGCCCATGTTGTTCTGTCGCGAGCCCCAACATATCAACCCACCAAGCATATCATGGCACAGAACATCCTCGTCCAGCAGCGGCGGGTCATGGTCAAGCGCTTCGAGAAGTTTCTCGCGAAAACGCTTGAACGGTATCACATCCTTGTGAGAGTTAGGTCACTTCGTTCAATTTCCGGACATTTTGCCATCTGTGTAGTAGGTAGGTGGGAGGGAGGAAAAGCGAGGGCTCACGTACTATGTAAGGGTGGTGCGCAAAAGTCAACTGCTTGTCGCACGGTTGTAGGGCTGGTGCCAGGTGGCGATACTTTCCTCTGATAACCGAAAGTTGGCTCGGGTGGTAGGCGATTTCGGGCCCAAGGCCGAAGATGCTCCAACCATCGTCAATGAGGAGAGGACCAATGTCGGGCATCCCCAGGGCGAAGCAGTTGGCGAAGAGGGCGCTGAAAAGTCCGCTGTGTCTCGCGTATTCGCTGGGTCCGCTGCTGGGCCCAGCTGCGGCAACAGAGTGGAGGCAGATGGAAAACTCCAGGGCCTCCAGCTGCATTCTTGTGCGATTGGAAAGCTTGGGTGCGTCGTTGTTGGACGCCGGGTATCCAGAGTTGAATGTGGGTAGGGGCGTCGGTGTGGGGGCTGGTTCAACTTGGTCCTGAAGCAACCGTATGAGGCTTCGCTTCTGGCCTACTGATAGATGTTCTATCCCCTTCAAGACATTTCGGATAGCTTCATCCTGGGCAGGCGGAGCGCTGGGTCCTGTGGGTGGCAGTGATGGTGGCGGCACATTGTTGTTGTTGTTAGTTAACAACGCGCCACTAGTGAAGATTCCCTGCAGGGGATGCGGAAAACCTGCCGTGGTTGTTGGACCAGTCGAGGGCAGTAAAGTAGTCCAACTGCCGGATATCAAATTCTCGATATGGGAAGTGCCAGTGTTGGAAGGGATAACGTATTCATCGATATTTGCAAGGTCCAGATCCAACTCCACATTGTCTTGTGATACTAGCAGTTGTGGTGAGCTAGCGTCGTTGGCATCCACGGTAACGTTTGAGTTCAGATCTGCATTGTCATTTTTATCATTTGGGAGAGAACTTGAAGTCGCGGGGCTGGCGTTCTCGTTGTCAAGGAGCTGGTTGAGAAGTGCCAACTTTTGCTTCCGCTTTTCCCCTATTTAAATGGCGTCAACCCTTCAGCCAACTACTTTACATCCCGGCATCTGCAAGCTCACGTACGATAATTACGGCTGGCTATGCGATTTTGTTCGCGTCTTGCATCAATATTGCGTCTGGGTGCTGACTTTGGTGCCTTGGTCTTGCTTGAGGCCTTGTCCATGGCGAGGAGCAGCAGGGGCAAGTGGTTTACATGAAAGGGTGGCAGCCTATTTATTATTATTTTTCGTGTCGTGTCGCCTGGCGTTGTGCTTTCGGTTCAAATACTTGATGCACCAGCGAAAACTGCTTGATGTGTTATCAAGGGTTTTGACTGTCAGAGTGGGGATAGGCTTTGTGAGACTGAAAAGTGATGTCAGTCAGTTGGGGGTTGTCGATATTAGTCTTACGCGGAATATGGCAAAGGTTACACCTTGGGCTGAAATCCGGGGTTGTTATTCGCCCATCAATCAGGGTTGAAATGAGAAGCACAGTGATGATGATAGGCTAGTCCTCGGTGGGACTTGGCTGCTGACTGCATTGATGCGCTGACAAATGAGGCTGCTTCAGCTCGTCCATCTGTAGGGTAGGGTAGTTCAATTCAACTCTCAAACCATTGCCGGCTTAACACTTGGACTGCACATTCACAGGTCCAGCTGGAATATATAAACAGGATAGGCGCTAGTAGTACGTAGTAAACCCCCTTGCCTGTATTCCTTTTTTTTTTTTTTTTTTTTTTTTTTTTTTT